>CM052164.1:20060399-20082429 GCA_028455555.1 Augochlorella aurata
TTCATTTATTTCTACGAAATTCAGGTTGCGTTGAAGCCATTTTTTTTCTAAGTATCTTAGATCCCGCTGCGTATATCTGCGACAGGATTTTCATTTATTCCGAGAAAAGAAGTACTTTGTAAATATTTTGTTCCGATTCGACGATTTTGTAGCGGACATATACTTACGTACGCATCGAAATATATATATATATATATATATATATATATATATATATATATATATATATATATATAATCTAAGTGTTCCGCAGTCCCTAATTAAAGCTATTAAAACCTCGGAGTCCTTTATTTTTAGATAGATCACGAATGTGACATCTACAGTGAATTTCATTCTTTTATAAGTAAAGCTTGCTGATCTGAAAAGCACAATAGTTTCATTTTTTAACATATCATGAACATGGTAACTCCGTTAAACTCTTTTATCGTGTACTTAATCATAGTCTTGAAAAATTTCGAAGAAGTATGTTAGGGCATAGTATCCTAATGGGGACCAACATTTAGTTCGCATCATTACGCATTTTCAGATAAAAATATCCACCCTGTTCTTAGCGGTATCGATAGGCTATAAATTAAGATTCCAATCAGATTCGTCTTACGAATTCAGCTTTCCGTCTCGCACGAACCATTGCACAATTAGTAAAGCGATACGCATTGCTATGTCTTGTAGTCATCATTTTCCCCGGGGACGTCGTTGATTCCTGTGTTTATCGGGTGATTAATCGCCGCTTTCAGAAAATTTGCCACAATTAAGTAGACGGACGACGTGAATTGTGAATGAAAAATGGGTAGCAGAAGCGAAAGGAAAGGGGCAGACGAGGATATGCGCTGGAGAACGATTACGAGGGTAGACTGCTGTGCGCCTGTTGCTTTAATTGCGACGGTAATTACGAGTTCGCTGTAATCGAGAAGTAGATGAGGGGTGGGGTGGATCATTTTATGATGACATCATGTGCCATCAGTGGCACGTGGTCGAGATTCAGCGAGCCGAAGCCGAGTATCGGCATGTCAATATTGCGCGGCGAGAAAACACGACGCCGTTGCTATTAACGGACGCTGGCTCTAATGGCTAGAGCAAAGAAGCCTGTTAACTCCCGGCGTCGGACCTCCAGCGACAGCTATTCGATGTTCGCCATATGAAATGGAAAGTACTGATACGATAAGCTGCGGTGTTGAGTAGGAAACTTAAGTCTGCAAGAATCACTCTCAATCAAGTCGTATTCAAGCCTACTGTTTGTTAGATTATGCTTTGTGGTCCACGCAGTAATCACAAATAAGGAAAGAGTGCATTTATTGATAATGACAGCTTTTTACTGACAACATCCTGGATTTGAGGTGTCCTTAATTTAAAGCACGGAGTTAAACAAATATAATTAATCTTCTTTCTTAATCTAACTCATTCTGATTTAAGATATAGCTCAATAACTTAAAGAATGTAACTTCCAACAATTCTATAATCAGACGTCGGCAACTTATCAGTCACCAAGCCATCCATTCGATGATTTGACAATTATATTTATATTTATAATACTTACAATTATAATTTGGATTTTTTATGTTCAAAGCTTGAAAGTCTATCCTAATTATCTTTTCAATAAAATTCGCTAAGACTGTTTTAAAATGAAGATATGGATTTTGTTTAATTTCGATTCACAGCCTAAAAAGGTTGTCGACGTCTGACCTAGACCATCTATTAGATTACTCTGATTGCCAAATATGCACCTCTGTATACAGTCTACACAGCGTACATAATGCACTGATCAAAAGCAGTGAAAAGTGGAATGAAACTGGGGAAACATCTCAGAAGTTAGAAATTCACAACAATCTGCCAGAGCTCGAGTCGTAGGCACAAGGTCTCCTCCATGTAAAGTCTCAAGCAAGTCAGCCAATGGCAATAGAAAGATGTTCATATCACAAGACTGATCTAGCCTACGAAGCTCAGTTGTCTGACTATAAATTTTCTTAATCGTCAAGCATACATTCGCTGATACATTCGCTGATAGCAGCACTTGCATCCTACAAGATCAACGCAAAGAAGTACTCACAGCTTCGAAAATTTTCCTGTGAATGAATTTTTTCGAAAAGTCTGTACGAAGAGTTAGTAGAATTCTGGCTCGTCAGGTCGAAATTTGCAGCGACCATAAGTGAAACGTTCGCATATCATGGGTCCACGACGTCGTTGAATTGGAATTCGCACAGCTAGCACAAAGCAACGTATCGAATTTCGGTTGTTAGGTGAAATTCAACGCAGTGGGTGGACAAGAATAAGAGAGAGAGAGGGAGAGAGAGAGAGAGAGAGAGAGAGAGAGAGAGAGAGAGAAGAGAGAGAGAGAGAGAGAGAGAGAATTTACACGGTTCGTAATGGACCTGTGGTCCAGTCATTCTACGCCGGTCTTTTACACCGATGCTAATGAAGAAGATAATGCCATTACACAGCGAAGACGATAATGCCATTCGTCGGACGTGCCGACGGATCTCCTTTGCGGTGCGGTAGCTATTGAAAAATGTGTAAGGGACACGTATACCTTGCGGTCGATCAATCGTATTCACGGCTACGCCCTGGTCAGTCGACCAGCTCCAAGCGGCCTCGTCTTGTATTCTTCTCGCGACACGATCGCCTCGAGCTCTGACTCACCGTTTAACGACTGTTTAATCGCCACCACGAGGAAGATCTCAGACCACGCTCCTTTCCGCCTGATCAATGCCAAGGATTCGAAAGTGACACTGGAGGACTGTGGGCCCTACCCTGGCGACCGGCTGTGTAAATCGTTGATGCGTTGGTTTTATAGGATACCAAAGGGCTTTCGAGATCCATGGCCAAGGGACTATCGAAATGCGTAGGCGAACTACACCGCGAACCAGTTTTACGATCGGGGACTTAACACTTGGGGATCAAACGCGGACAAAATCGAGGGAATGCAGGAAAAAGCTTCTCTTGCAATGCTGGATTCGGAAATGTGTTCAAAGTTGACTTTACTGCGACATTTAATGGGTTGCTGTTCGCCCAAGATTATAGATTGATTAACAACTGAAGGAATGTATGTGAACCATGTTCAAAATAAATCTTTACTCCAATGGTTAACAAATAAATATTAATGCAAGGGTATAGACGGATCGAAATTGCAATAAAATAAAATAGACTTAATGACCTAATAAAATAGACTTCGCGTAAAAATAGAAGCCGTTAAAACATCCTTTCAATCTTCATAGAGTTTAGTTATTAAAAGAACTACGGAATTCTTTAGTCATAAGTTCCTCAGTGCATGAGTCATGTCTACAGTTAATTTTGTACATTCATCGTCACTGTACAAAACTAATACAACGCCTTAATTTTACAAAATCCGCAGGTTCCTCTTTGACTAAACTGAACACTTTACGACAGCTAACTTAACAGATGTATAGTTGATGTACTAACCAAATAGAATGGCATCGTAGTTTCACTGAGTTTATAATTTTCTGTAAGACGAATTAAATACTTCGCTACAAGTAATTGTGTACACTTACGGACAGTGTACAGAACGAAGAAAAAAGCATCGTAGCTTCATTGAACTTGCAGGTGTCGCCTCAGGTGGATTAAATACTTTCTAAAGAAATGTCAAGATGAACATCGCTTTGGGGACCTCCGCTGCCCTCGGATGCCTTTGTACATTCTTAGGTTTCTGTAGGGCGCACATGGGGCCCTTGGTTTCTCTTGTAGAGGCCCCTCGAGATTCTTTGTGCTCTGTGGATCTCCTTACAAGATTTTTGATTGCCTTTCAAGTAGCTTGGCGACACTTCGGATGATCTTCGATGACACTTTAGTTACCTAGCCGGTGCTTTAGCTGTCTCTGATTATACTTCGGGTGTCTCCAATTTCTTCTGAGGTTGATGAACCCTCCTTGACCTTCAACACTTAGAATCTTCTTCCAAAGAACACTAAATCTCCCAACTTATTTCACTCTCTATTTCCATGAAGCAGTTTCTATCGCAAAAACAGTATGCACATATTTTGCTGAATGTACTTGAAAGAGGTACTCTACGTAGATATATATTGTCCTTAAATCATGGGCTAGATGATATTTAGCGTCTATAATAAATACATACATTTTCAATCGAGAGGCGTGCCTAATTTTCAATAAAAAGATAGCGTTCTTCAAGATAAGGACATTCAAGTAAATCTTTCACGCGTGCCACGAATAGGCGTTATAAATCTCGGGGGGACCACCGGTAAAAATTCCCGTATAATTCGTAGATATATAAGTTTTATGGGTTCAAAGGCGCATATGAAGAGCTCGACGGACGCGAGAGATTGAAATACGTGCGTGGGTTTGGTTTCTACGGAAGGTTTCCCAGAAACAGCGTCTCCAAACAAGGGGAAGTATTAGATGCAGGGGGACGTGCGTAGGGTTAAATGTCCACGTGACCGGATTACACGATCGATTCCCCATGGGTCAAGTTCGTTGTTCACCGAGGGCGAATCTACACGCCCTGGAACCCTTGATTAGTTTCCCTCTCGTGTTTGTTGGTGTCGTATTATCAAATCATACCGTGCATCTCTGAATGCTTTTCGGAAGTGTCAACTATACTCCCTTGTCACGTTACTTTCCCATCGTTCACGATTGAAAAATTTACGGTATATTAAAAAGTGTGTAAACACTAATTTCATTCAAACGCGATCCTTTTTTAGTGAAACAGATGTATGCTTGAATTTCCGTAAAAATTATTATGTGGTGTGTATAATTATGATATATATATATATGTATATATATATATATATATATATATATATATATACAGTCAACCCTCCTATAACGCGGTGAGTGCGTACCGCGTTATATGGAAACCGCGCTATAAGAAACTCGGATTTAACCGTACAAACCAGGCTAATTCGTAGCGCGTTCTATGGAAACCGTCTACCGCGTTGTATGGAAACCGCGCTATAAGAAACGCAGAATTAGTACAAATCACATTATTCGTACCGCGTTATATGGAGACCAATAAGGACAAGATAAATTATAAATTATTTTTATTGAATTGAAGAGTTTATATAAAGAAATGATACCAAAACTAAACTGAAAAACTGTTTTCCAACAAAAACAAGAAAGACTTTTGTCGCGATCCGACTGCCTGAACCTACATGAAACTGGCGCCATCTGTTCCCTTATAATTCAAATAGGCCCTAACGAATTAAACATAGGCTAATCATTCTTAGGCTACGCGGAAGAAACTTATGGGATGCTGTTGACGGAAACCGCGCTGTAAGAGTACCGCGTTATAGGAGGGCTGTCGCATTTTCAGCTCCGCGTTATATGGAAACTGCGTTCTGAGAGTACCGCGTTATAGGAGGGCTGTCGCATTTTCAGCTCCGCGTTATATGGAAACCGCGTTCTGAGAGTACCGCGTTATAGGAGGGTTGACTGTATATATATACTTCTATTTTCTATTATTTCTAATATAGAAATATACAAATATGGTGTTGTATTAATTTTGTTTAAATATCACTAAAAATGTAAAAGTTACTTTCATTCTATAATTAGAAGCAGATGAGTAAAATTGGTTAGTCGAATTTGATGACGGTGCCTTGGGCTTTCTCTGTCAGTATTTTCCTCATAGCTTAAATTAATTTCACTTGCAGGGTGTCTGCTTTTGTTCGTCTCTTTAACTTGCCTTCAATATCAATTATAATCAATTTATATGTTATTTTCAAAAGAATTCAGTGTCCTTCCTTTATCAAATCAAGACTTCCACGAACAATCGAATAATTTCAGTGAATGCACATCAAGATGCTAAATAGGAGTATCAGCTGTGACAAGATTTTACCAGTTTCCACTTTGCGGACGTTTCGTGGCGCGATGCCAATCAGCTGTCTTCCCGTAACAATCGAGATACGCTGCTAATAACAGCTTTATTGTGTCATAGTGCGGAACGTAATGTTCGTTTTCATAATAACATAACACTGTCACTTGGCAATATTTTACATCGTCATGACTGAATATTTGTCGTTGCTGAACAACGTGTAAATTGAAACTACAACATTCAATCGTGTAGTTAAAAAGTACCGAAGATTCGACTCGGATCCTGCATCCTGTCCCAATCATGAACTGTTGGAGGTTCCGAAACTAAAAACGGTAAGAGATGCAATATTTTTTCAATATTTAATTAAAACCTGTATCATCCAGGCGAAATTAAAAAGTTGAGGACATTAATTGTGAAGTTAAAAAGATTGTAAAACTTTTACACACTTTTTGGAATATGTAGAATTTCTATAGGGTAGTAAAACCGGTTACTGTGGAGTGACCAATCGCTGTACCTTCGATTTGTTTTCGAATTAATATGTCTCATTCGGTAAATATTAATTTCATTATGCCTAGAAACAAACCAAAGCTACAACAATTGGTCACCGTAACACGTACTACTCTATGAAACTGCAACTACACACGAATCATTAAAGAGACGTAAGGGGTTTCTATAGTTGAACAAAGACCATACCGTAACTTCCAGCGGCGGTGAAGAAATGACTCTTGACCCCGTAAACGTTCATCAAATAAATAGTCGGCGACCGTGAATACTTGATAGCCGCGTCATCTGTTCCCATATTCGTTCCGTGCACAAGCACGGTAGTCACCGTTTACACAAAGAGTGATAAACTGTTGACATTCGCCTACTAGCACAAGATGAGTACGCGGCCAGAAAATAATTACCACATCCTGCTCGTCGTCTTACCGAAAGCCTTGAGAACCACCGCGTTCGTTTCAATCTATTAAGAAAGTTTTTACGCTTGACGCTATCCTCGGGCCAAAGTATGCCTTTTTGCTACTTGCTGTAGCTCCTTTTTGCTCTCAATACACCACGCCGATTTTACCACAAATTTAGCGGTTTTTTCGCTGGATCTTTATTTTATTGTTGCCATACTTCCTCTTCCGAATGCTTCATAAATAATTCAGAACTTGGGAATGAGAATCAACTGGGTCCGTTAAGATTACCAACCCTCTCCGCTACGATTTCTTTCACAGTTACGTTGATTTAGCACTTCTTCGTACTTAATAATTTTCTTAATAAAATCAATCGATTTCTGTTCCCTGTCAAATTTTGTTTCTATTCAGAAGGAACAAATGACATTCATGTTTAGTAGATTGTGTATAAATCGTCGTTTTAATGCAAAGGACGAATTTGTTAAGTCTGCTGCATTTTTCAAGCCATTCTCGATGTCGTGCCATATTTATTTCTTTAATGTCACCAAAATTTCGTAATATTTCTTTTACATCTTCACAGCTGTAATTTTTCAAAGAGAATTTCGTATCTGCGAAAAATATAAACAAATTACATTCTTTTAGAATGTATCTTACAATTTTAATACATTATATTATAAACACGAGGATGAGAAATTTTAGTTTACCAAGAAAAGGGTTCATTACGATAAAGATATAGTGGAGGTGTCATTAATGTTTACTGCTACAGACGTTCTCTTATACTTTAAACAATTTCTTGCATTTCGCCGACGCAACAGATGAAATAGTAATGGTTTTAGTCATTGGTAAGGTCAATATTAATATGGTAATAATATATAGTATATTAATTAAAGTAACACCAATAAAAATAGCCTGAATAAAGTAAACAATACCCACGTCATAAAAATAACGCAACTACAAATCGTATGTATAAATAATACTTTATGCCAATAAATCTTCGGTTTCGATAAGACCGATTTTCAAAATCGCCATCGTATCAAAACAATTCCGGGTCAAATCAGAACCCGTTTTAATCTGGCGTGGTGTCCCATACAGAATGTAAACGAACCGCTCAGATTACCATTATTCCCAGAATCTCATACAAGGTCGGGAGCAAACGGTAAGCACAAAAGTCTCTGTTCGTCAAAACCGACAGTGTCGTGCAACCCTCGGCGTGGCTTCATTATGCTCCGTCCGTGTGCGATCAATTCCGGGGAAAAGTACCGGGAGCTTGTTTGTTAACATTCCGCGTAGAATATATCTTTGGACGGTGAATTATTTCCCGGGCCTCGATGCAAGCGGCCCGCGTACACAGTGTAGATGCAGCGAAATTGGAGCTGACTAGCGATGGGACCGAGCAGATCGTAAGTACAGTAGAATCTCGATTATCCAAACATGCTTCACATTTAAACAGCACAATGTAAGGCGATCTATACTATTATTCGAATTATATTATTCGAATACTCATATTTTTCTAATTAATTTAGATAGTTGAGGTACTTATTCATTTTTAAAATGAAATTGAGCATCTCTTTATAATTACTTGTCAGTTACCTTTGATAATAAATTATTTTCGTTGTTCTTCTTTTACCTAAACTATCCATTTCAAAGAGGAAACTTTCAGCTTTAATTTGATGTAAGTTGCCTGGAACATTTCTCACGAAAATACAACTTAAAATCGACTTGAAGTTCCCTTTAAAATCGTGCTATTTTTCTCCAATCCAGTAGTCAAGGTTTTTCGATATTCCAAATCGTTTTTATGATTCTTTCCTGATCTGAAGCAACCTAGTGGACACTTCCACCTTTAATTCCTTGCCAGTAGACTTAGAGTGTTCAGCAAACGTCGGCAGTTAACGATCAACTCGTAGACGCAATATTCTAAAACTTCGCATATTTATCCATAGATCAAAGAATACGTTAGCGATGAATTCTGCAAAAACAGCTTAATCCGAGTTAAGATGTTTTTTGCATCCAATGCCTTAATGGAATACACGATCCCTCGAAGCATATCAGCGTATCAGAAATCCCTGGCTCCCCGCAAATCCTCTACATTGAACCGTGCTGCATAGACATGCCGATATGTACCAAAGTTCTCGAAAGGGTCACGATTCGCAGCGGTTTGCTCAGATCTCGAGAGTCACACTAAACTAATCCGAAGTTAAACGAACGATGGGGTACGTATTGAACTTGATCCCATCGCTAGAGCGAACGCGTCTAGCTGTTCCTGGAGTCGGAACGAAAGCGGAATAGAAACGGAAGGAGAAAGGCGATGGACACAGAGAAAGATGAAGAGAGGTTGCAGCACATGAGCTGCGTCTAAATCAGGCCGCCTCGGACTTCATAAAAATCTTAGCCGGTAAGGCGAGGCTCCTCGTGGTTCCCTCCGGCCTCGGCTTCAGCTTCGTGGATCGACGCCGACAGCATCTGCGATCCTACGTTATCTTCCCGTTTGGCAGCCTGCCAGCTCAGAATGGTCCCTTTCGCTATTTCGTTCCGCGGGGTCGTTCTATGTATCCCTTGCAGCGGCGCGCGGTTATTTTCGCGTATGGTTCGACCGGCTGCGATCGCGCGGGATTATTTCGAATCGTTCATCGTTCTCGTCTCCGCTTGGAAAACAGGATTGCGCAATGTCCGTCTCTTTACGCGGTTTCGGGAATACGTAGGCTCGTGAGCCTCTCGGTCGTTCAGTTTCGTCCCCGAAAAACACTGACGCAATTCATTAGCTCGAGGGAAAAGGGAAAGAGAGAAACACGCGTGCACGAGACCGAGATACGCGTGTGTCGCAACGCTTGAAATACGACGCCGTGAGAACTGGACCATTAGTCATCGAGCGGAACCCAGAGCCCTTCGGCTTAGACGTTATCATTAAGACGAATTATATTAATTGTCCGACTATTCCTGCTTTCGCGATGCAACCAGCTTGAATTGGGGTAACAGCGTGGTTATGGAATTGGTTCAATCTAATACAAAAAGCTTCACAATTCTTCAAAATGCTTTACACAGGTCTATCATACCCATAATACTTCAGAATGCTCTAGAATTCTTCAAAAGGCTTAACACTGTTCTATGATTTTCCAAGAATCTGTAGGAAGCTTTAAAATACTGAACGCTAGTTAATGTTTCATAATGTTTCACAATGTTTCATAATGTACCATGATGTTACATGATGCTCTACGATGCTCCAAAATGCTCCTAAATATTTCGAAATCTTAAATAATGCTCCACAATATTCTATCATGAGATCTATGACAATTCTTGAAAGTTTTCCACGATTTTTCACAAATCTCCACAATGCTCCAAGATGCATAAAAGATTTTATATAAGATAAAAGAGCGATTTTATGGGATGAGTTTTACAACCTTGTTTTAATAATTCAATTTCAAAGACCAATTTGAATGTCTGCTTGCAATTGATTAATTTCTGAGTACAGAGACATATTTCAGTTGAGACAGAATAAAACTATTTATTTTAAACTCTCCAGCAAGAGCTAATTCGATCATAATCGCACCAAAGAAGTCCGATTTATTATTACTATCAAAGCGTCAATTAAATCAATTGAATAAGATCAAAAAATATAAATACACCGTTCATTACAGATGATGACTAACGAATACAAATA
The DNA here is from genome assembly GCA_028455555.1 of Augochlorella aurata. NCBI lineage: Eukaryota > Metazoa > Arthropoda > Insecta > Hymenoptera > Halictidae > Augochlorella > Augochlorella aurata. Next base: position 20,070,725 of record CM052164.1, read on the forward strand.
TAAAAAAAGCATAAACAGAAAAATATGAAAGTACAGTAAACAATTGAAAGAACTGAAGCATAAATAAAATACTATAATGTAACTTGTAAATTAATTTAATAGTAGTTCCAATTTGTACAACCGAAGTCGTGACTACTTTGCAGCCAAACGATTGGAAACGCAACTAGCTAAAGAGAAATAAATTAGCTGTCGAGTAAACAGCCGAGGTTTGTTCAATCCGCATAAGAAATCCCTCGATCGGTGACTTGAGCCTAGAAGCAACTTACTAACGAGCGAAAAGTGTGTCAGCAGCTGCACCGGAGAATCCTCGCGGATATTTTCGAACGAAATTCGGGGGGCAGAGAGTAACTAAAGCGGAGACTGCTGCACGAAACACTCTAGCTGGTTACTGTAACACAATTTTAATACACCTCGGCTACTTTAATGAACACGGCTAGAAATAGGGGAAATTCCTCGAATGTACACGAGCGGGAATAGAAGGCGAGCGAATTCTAACGGTCGCCATAAAGTTTTTAGGGCTTGCTATAAAAGCGTCTTCGGGATACATGGAAATGAACGTAGTTACAGGCAGAATTCTCGAAGAGGCAGCACGAAGATTATATACTCTAATAGTAGAATCAATTTATCTGGGCTGTGCCTAATTCGTCGATTATCGACGCGAAGATCGCGTGAACGTAGACTTGGATGAAAACGGGTTATTATTGGAGTTCTATATTGTACAACGTTCGCTTCGATTGATTTCGTCGACGTTGATTTTGTGCAATTCTTACCTATTTTCCTGCACAACTCTTATTCATTTTCTTTACTTTGTATTACATGCTGTTGTTTACATTACATTGTCATCTTTTTACCGCTTTACCGACATGGTTAGGATCTCGTTGTATACGATTAATTATAATTCTCCTTTAAGGGAAAACTTTTTTCCATCAATTAAATTGAATTAAATTAAACTAAATTAAATTGATTAAACCAGACACAGTTCCTGGAACGCGTGGATTACCGACCCAGTTGCAGTAAGCGCATTTAGCGGCAATTTGTAGCAACCCATGCGTGTTCTCACGACTGTCGCTTGCGAGAGGAACGAAAGGCAGCGATAGTCGGAAAGTCCCCGCGGATATTAACATTCAGAATTTATCCTTCGAAGGCTGAGGTTGACAGTGCGTTCGATGGATCACGAATGTTGAATGGGTGACGTCAGCCCTCGCATTCCCTCACGCCTTAATGGTTATTATTGCTAAGAGGCACGCACTCTTATTCCGAGAGGCAGCCCTCTCGTTTTCATGTACACGCCTCGGGTTCGTTTGTACGTGTGTAAACATCTCCTGGTCGGTACGCGCCTGTAAAATACCACGAAAAGAGGTGGGAGTCGGCTGATCGTGGCCCGTGGAATGTGCAACACGACCTGCACCGTTCCGTGAGCCGTTTTATGTATGTATGCACGCGTGTTCCTACAGGGATAATAAAACGGGGAGTGCCATTGGCCGAAATGACCCCCGGCGACGCAACACACGGCGAACACGAGGAACCGTGACCCCCTAAAACGTAACCGGTGCTCCTCGAGACCATGAGGTCATCGGTACCGACACGGTTTCACCAAATGCTAAATATCGAGGACAATGGTTTTTTAAACGGCGTTTCGTCACGATCACGAAAATTTTCGCTTGCATCGCCATATATGGCTCGTCGCGGTTTTGAAACGTTTCTGCGAATTCACCAGATTCTCGAGACTCGATAAGTTTCTTTTTTCCTTCTCGACTTTCTTGGACTTCGACGCTCTGATATTGCGGGCATGGTCCAGCGTTGCGTTTCCTGTAGAGTGTATGGAGCTGTCGGAACTTTGCGCGAAAGGCACAATTTCGTTTCACTTTCGAATTTATTTTTCTTGGTCATTTCAGTAATTCGAAAGCAGTACATTTATATATAAACAATCTTCAACTGTTTCAATCGTACTCGTTCATACGTGTATGCACTCCGCAGTTTAAGAAATAGAAACCAGACAGATAGCTGTTTATTTCTTCAATCATTTGAACAGATTGAAAGTAACGTGTTCTCGTATTGAAATTCGCTAAGTCTTTCTGCTATTATAAATATCCCTACACCATTTTATCACAAATGTGTATTATCCGCAGTGTAATAATAGTCGTTATTCGAACGATTTTTAGGGCCGAAACATGAGTGTTACAGAATTTAGCATTGAAAGTAAAATCGTTTTATTAGCGCTCTATGTCCTGCAATTTACCTGTGAGTTCTTCCTTATATCTTTTACTAAAGTTAGAAAGTATAATTTTCAGTTTCTAACTATATATATTTTTAATAACTTGAAAGTTCATCATTATTGTAATGAAATTCTTTTGCACCACGTAACATAGGAAGTTAAGTGGAGCATAGTATCGTTCTATTATTATGAGAACCATTGGAGACGGATTGGTAATAATGACGGATTTCTGTTAATGCGACTAATGCGCTAATAACGTGTTGACTCTCCCCAACTGTGCAGACGCATCCTCGTAGAGGGGAGTGTTTGCCAGTACAAACAAACTTTGCCACAGGGGAGGAAGAAGCGATCGATAGTCTGAGATCGTTAAGCTGCGTCTTCCTACTCGTTTCTATGGCAGATTCTATCTCGTGGAACGAAGTGATTCAATATCCCCGAGCCTTACAAAGAAACACTACAATAACGAAGTAAAAATAACCAAGAAAATGCATTGGTCGATCTACAAAATTGGTTCTGTAATTTAGAATTTTATTTATTCACAAATCAATTTTCTGTATCCCGTTCATCGTGAAATTGAAACACGCAGTATAACATTCGGAGAATTTTGAGGGGAAGTTGAGCTTACAACTATTAACACACAGCTAAATAATTAATTAAATGTTTGTACTATAGAATGAATATTTCGTTACGTTCTAGTAACAGATTTTCCGAGCACCCAAGCATTGATCTGAATAAGCTTCGTGCTGATAGGGGTTGACAGGAGTTTGTGGGTCACCCTGCATGACTGTTCAAGACATACCTCAAAGGGTATACCATACATGCCGCCCTAGCTCTTTATCCTTACGTGACCGGTTATGGCTATCATGAAGACGCGAATTTACCCGGGAGTACAGTTTCGCGGCCGGCTACCGCGCAGCCACCCCCATACATCAAACGGGGAGATTGTAAATTAGCTGAGAGATCAGGAGAAGGCAATCTATGTATGTATGTGGCCTGCGAAATGTCAGGGTGCCTCTAAAGGGTGCAATTACGTTGGGGATGCAGACAACCGAGCGATTTATACTGCAGGCAAATACGGTTTTATTCTGCCATCATCGGGAGCTGCGAGGAGCAATTTATGCGGCCTTTATGAGCAGACTGCGGATCCTTAAGAATTTACATTAGTTACCAATGAGAGAGGTACGATAAAATCTGAAGCGCAGTTCGGGACAACATTGTCTTCGGCTGAGATCGGCTTCCGTTCCGTTCCGCAACCCCTTCGCGTTTTGTTGCCTTCATGTGTACGTTGACTAGACTTTAGCTGATTTTCCGTCGATTTCTTTCACAGCGTTGACTCTTTAATATAACGAGACAATTATTGTTTTTAGCATATCTTCATTGACTTCCATTCCCAGATTTTGGTAGCAGAAGAACCAAATTTTATTTCGAATTAGGAGAAACTAATGACATTCGTATTTAGTAGATTATGCATGAAATATATATTACTGAATCTGATTCGTCGTTATAATGCAAAGGGTTAATAATTTCCATAGGCGAAGAAGATAATTTTTATTTCTACAATCATTTCTCAACTTGTCAGAATTAGTACACAGCGCCCATATTTACTATCTAGATTATCTGTGAAATCTTCGTCACAAGTCCGACTCGTTACTACTGGTCTGCGGATCTTTATGCAGAATAAAAATGTTCTGCATCTGTTACTAGAAATATAAGTCACTTATGGATTTCTATTTGTCTTTAATAACTTTGATAGGTTGAAAATGGTAATCCTTGAATTTCTTTAATTTCACTGTTGTTTTAAATTGCACCTGCTCGCCTTTCTTAAAAATGCGTAAAATTCAGTCGAGTTATTACACAAGGACCGTTCCGCGCCAACAATAGGCCAATAACAGTGGAAATAATTCCGCGACACATCCATCAGATCTCAAGTGTTGTAAAGCACATGTCCCGGCTAACGAGTGAGCCTTCTCGGCGCATTTTACGAGACAGTCGCCCGCGAGGGTCTCCGAGGGGTTAATTGAATCATCCACGACGAACGATCCGTGGCCATAAATCCTAGCAAATTCTAAACGATTATTCGGCGAATCGAAATTTACATTTAAATAAGATCTCCGCCATTATTGGCGAAAGCATCGACGAATGGTCGTCGACGTTCCCGCGGTTTTGTCGCGTTGATCGCGGCTTTAATTTGAGCGTGGCTCGTTCAGAGATCCGACGATTTCCTCTTCGCGGAAACGGTTTGCAAAGTGGAGGCGGTGCTGGCGTTTAAAACCGTTTTCGCGGCAAACGAAAAGTGGCCGTTTCTCTGATAAGATCGTAGATCTTTCAGATGAGTTAAGAGAGACCGATGAAATTTTCCTTAGATCAAAGTTTAAACGATGTAGAGTAAGGGAAAAATGCGATGACAGAGTAATAAGCTTCGTCCTTAGGAATATGTACTCAGTAACGTCGATTACTCTTTCATCTGACAGAAGAATGTCTAATGGATCGGGGACTGATAACTAATAACTAGACTGCAGGTTTTACGCTTTTATGGAAAAAATAGGTAGGTGAATAGTTAATTATATGATTAAGAGACTGTATTTATTTACATCTTTCGTCATTTTTATTGTAATGCTAGCTTGGATTAAGAAATTGAAGGAGTCTTTATAATTTTAGCAACTTTAGAACAAAAATGCAACTGTAGAACCGGTCGTTTTGATGGTCTCAGTAGGTTTAGTGTTAAAACAGTGGGAAGATTCCGAGAATTTACTAGAATTATTTAAGAAACAAACAAAATTTAAGATACAAACTTGACTCCGATGTCTCGCAAAAACATGCGGACAATTATTTTGCATAAAGATCGACAGTCTACTGATAACGAACACCTTGATTCCAGTAGCCAATTATAACTAACGCGGTCATAAATGAAGCCGCTCGAAGTAACAGAAAAATTACAAAATATTAATCTGCTGTACGCACCGCTAGTTAAGAGAAACATTGCTGGAGAGGCAATAACTATTATTGTTCCATGTTGCAAGCATGATTCAGACAGGCCGTGGGACGCGGTTTTCGCAGTTGCGTCTCGAAACGGGAGATAGCATCGTACGAAACAGTAGGTATGTATACGGTAGCCGTTGGCCGGTTCTAATGAAAATTCTTAGAACCCGAGGCGATTATGCCTCATGCGATCCCCGTAGAAACCGCAACGGCGATCCCATTGGTCCCCGATAGGCTTCTCGATTGTAACTCGACACTTTACAAAATGCCGGGAATGTTAGTTGCGTCGATAAATCTTAATTGCTTGTTCCTCATCGATATGCGGTATCGATTGCGATCGAGGAACGAAAGGTTACATTGCATTGTGAGTTCCAACGGTATCTTGTTAGATCGTGTCGATCATCTTGTGCGCGCGGCGAAACGCTTATACTGTTCCGCGTTAATTGCACAAATCGCGAATGAGACAAATTCTCTCTTATCTCCAGTTATCTTTCAATTGATGTGGAACTGGATGGGAGACTTTCCTACTATCAATAGCCTTTTATCGCTGCGCTTTATGCTCTTTATTAATGAATCGCGAATCTGTATGCGTCCGTCGACTCTAGCGATCTCCGATGGAGATCGGATGCAGTTCTCAATGAACTGGCTACATATTTCGGCTTCTTTGTGTATGTCTGCACATGTTTTATCGATCATTAACTAGCAGTGCAGATTAATATTTTGCTTTTTTACTGTTACTTCGAGCAGCAACATTTGTGACCGTGACAGTTACAATTGGTTATTAGAATTAAAGTATTAGTTATTAGTAGACTGTCGGTCTTTATGCAAAATATTTGTCCGCATTTTATTGCAAGACACTAGAGTCAAGTATGATTTTGTTTGTTTCTTAAATAATTCTAGTAACATGAAATTAATATATCAACATTTTTAGGTCCTCGGAGTCTTTTCACTGTTTTACAATACTAAACACGTTTTTCTGAAGTCATTCTAAAAGATCTGAAGTTGACGAATGCGGTTTCCAAATGTGTAAAGTAGCTGGTCATGTTTTCGTGATAAATACCTACGCTATTTTCTAGTTATGTATCCTCGAATACGTGGCATTTTTATCAAGTACCAAAAAATCAGCCGTATGTGTATAGTACAAGTTAATTGTTTTCTTACTCCAAAATGTTACTAACGACTAAAAAGTTCCAATGAGTATTGCCGCAAAATAATTCTCAATGCAAGGGGTTGGAGAATCGCAGTTGATATTTTGTTGCATCGCTGCGATGGCCCGCGAACGGAAAATTGATGAGCGTGGCGCATGGTGCACCATGGTTGCACGAAGTGTATCGCAGCGACTCTAATTTTAACCGTCGAAACCAGGTCGAACTTTCGATTCCACCCTGAATTTCAATCACGAACCTCGTTCCTCTATTCGAGAGTCATCCTGTGCGACATCCGCGGTCATGATGACCACGACTGGTCACGTAGGGATAACGCGCTAGTATGACGTGTACAATTCTAGTGAATCTTGAGCGTGAATCGGGTCCTTTTTTTGGCCATGCGTAGTCAGCGAAGGTGACATCATCGTCGGTAACGCGTGCGCTTAATGCAAAACGGATTTGCGGTTTTTCAGACACGTCCGTTATTCTTTCGTGTAGGCTAGCATGCCCGTTGAATCCTAATAGAAGAAAGCTGGAACGAACAATCCTCCTCCATATTTTTTGCCTTCTTCCTAGTCTCTTTCCTCCCCGCGTTTCGCAAGACCTCCCTGACAAAGCTCCTGACGTTAGCAACCAGTTCTTGCGTCGCCTCGTGCACCTTTATTGCATTTACTCGGATGCTTGGTTTATGATGCATTGCGTATTGCCGCGTCTTCCCATTCACCTTGGACAACGCGCCGGATGCGTGGATCGGCTCTCAGATGTCCCCCCTTTGTCCGGCGAAATGGGACTGCGAGCCGACGAAGAATCGCCGGATTTAATGCGCTCGTAACTTTAGAAGTCCTCTCGGAAACGGTTCCTAGGGGTCACTCGGAAAATTCATTCCGTGTCGCGAATACTAAAGAGCCGAAGTTCTTTAGTGTCGCGGTGATTTGCTGCGTTTCCTTATCTCGAGTGTTCCTCTTGTGTTTCTTACCGTCCGTTCCCTGCGAATTTACACCTTTTCGTGGATGATTCATGTTTGGCTAATGTGCGAGATGAATCGTGAAAAAGGATAACACTTCGGTGAATCAGCCGCTGGTCGTTCAAGGTGGAAAGGTGTAGGTGTCTTGGCACGTTTTGTAACACGTTCGTCTGGAAACTCGTTTCTTTGCTGTTGAATAATGAATAACAGGATGCAATTCCCTCAGTTTTTTTCGCAATTGCGTTGAATCCGCAGTCTACTTATAAGTACCTTAAGTATCTTTCTCTGTTCCGAACAAGTTAATGACGAATTACTGATGGTTAGGTTTAACCGTACAATTGAACATAAATGGTTGTGTCGCGTTAAAGAATGTCTACATTTCGAATTAAAGATACGCAACGCTGCTACGCTGTTCAAAGATAGTTATGCAAAAGATCTCGCAGTGATATTTCACTTATATCTGTTTTGCACATTAATCGAACCTATCATACTTGATTCATACATCAGAATCTTAGACGAATTCATCGATCATAGAGCTATCAAAGGTTTTACGGCGTCTAGAAACACAGATTGATGTCTTAAACGACTGCATCGAATTACCGCGCAATTATAGAAACGTCGAAGTTTTCACGATATCTAGATATTACGAATGAAACAAAAATTCATATCTTAAACGAATTCAACAAATCTTACAACACAGAGATGTCAGAGATTTCACGTCAGCTAGACACTATGACAAAAACAAAAATGCGTTTCTAAGTTCATCAAGCATCGCTACAGAATTCTATAAATGTCTTAACACATTGCTAACTCGTGTTCTAATGCCCAGATGTTGTAAAATTGTCGGCCAGCAATGTGTTAAATGTCATCACATGCCACAATTGTAGAGATGTCAAAGGATTGCAGTACTTCGAGAATGAGAGAACTTCGGAGGCAGCAGAGGTTCCCGTCAGGACGGGCCGTCTAATTAAAATCGCAATTCGAAATCAATTTAAAGTCACCGCGATAACGATCGTAATCCCAGGAGGCATTTACGTTCAATTTCCGCGGTGAACGTCGGGAACCGGCGTCCCAGGGAAACTTAATTTCAATTGGACACGCGAGAGCTCGGCCAGGAGAAGAAGGACGCCGAGTGTCCATGGCGAGAGTAAATTGAACAATGGGACATCGTGGCGTCTTTTCTAGGTCGTCGCCAGGGGAGACCACCACCGACGTACTTCGTCAGGGGTTGCAAGCTAAGTAGAAACAGAACTAGCGGCACGTGGTGGCTCGCCATTAACCCAAATTCATGGGTCGTTCTCTGTTTAATCGTACCTTGTATTCGACACTGCGCTAAACGCTTCCATCCTCGCCACGACATGAAATTAAAGGAACACTAAATTGTTACCGCGACATTGTACGTCTTTCGACTCCTGTTACATCCTGCGAAAAAATCTTCGAATATTCTATATGTACTCGTTTCAAAGTATCTGCTTTTACTTAAACATTTTTCCAAAAACCGTTAGCAACATTCTCTATACAACAAAGTGCGGAGAGGTTACTCTTTCTTTGGAAACTTTCGAACGACAGTACAGAGTTTGCAAAATTCTTCTTGGGATTTCTCTTAACGAGATATTGTAGCGAATCTGTCTCAACTTTCCAGAAGTAGTAAATCTTTATGCAGAATAAAAATGCGCTACATTTGTCGCAAGAAATACAAGTCATTCATGGATTTCTATTTGTCTTTAACAACTTTGATAGGTTGAAATTGGTGGATTGAAATCCTTGAACTATTTTAATTTCACTGTTGCTTTAAATTGCACCTGCTCGCTTTTCTTAAAAGTGCTTAACATTCGCAATCTAGTTATTACACAAGAATTAGTGGACAAGCAAATTTCATTTCTATAGATTGTAGCACTGAAAACTACACTTTATCCTTAGCACAGAAAAAAGCTAGACACGAATTTGCTTTCACGAATCCTTCGATTCGAATGTTCGTCCAGCTTTTGAAAATTAATTTTTGCAATAATATATTGTGAGTTCCAAAGATTTCAAAAATAGTCGATATCGAACATCCTCAAACCATATTACTTTTATGGTCAAATTATTAATATGTCCAATAAAAAGAATCGATGTTGACCTTAACACAAGTCCAAAAATATATAGACTGATTGATAGATAAGAGCAAGGAAATCAACATCGATCTCAAATCAGCTGATCCAGAAATACGTAAGAACCAATAGGCACATAAAAATTTGGACGCCGTTATTTCCACTCTGAACTCTGCAAAAGCTTGCCGCGAGAACGAAGCCCTACCAGGCCGTTTGCGTATCTCTTCGTTCGCGAGCTCTATCGAATCGAATTCTGTTGGCGAAAGCCGTGCGCCATCCTCCTGAATCCACAATTTACTTGTAACGACGACCAGAAAGGAGAGGCACCGGAGGGTCAGAATTAGATTTCTGGTGCACGACATGCGCTTAATTTCAGAGCAGCGTATGCAAGCACATCGTTTTCTAATAATACGCGGCCCCCATACCAGCCACTCCAACAATGCTTTTCCACGCGTTGCTCGTCGGCTAGCGCGCCATTTGCCCGTTTCGAATGAACAATGAACAGCGGGGAGGGGTACGAAACGGTAGAACGAACGAAATAAGAGGTCCACACCCTCGGCTGCGTGTCTACACCCAGTTTACCCCATTTTCAGGCGCGTCGACCTCGTGTGTCCAGCGACGTTCGATTTCGAACTAGAAGCCGCGCCCTTATTAGCGAAAAATATGGATCGCTCTGGCCTCCCATGGCCACTTGTCACACGCGGACAACCTCTCGTTCCCGACTTTTCCGATTTCGTTATGGACGCCCTCTTGAAGGCACGCGATCCCAGAGAAACTGCCCTTGTTGCCTGCTATTCGACAGTCACGACAGTGTCCATCGCGGATTTATGCTCGAATGCCAGGGGAGAGACGGCCTCCATTTGAGATCCAAAGGACTCTCGGATTTAGAACGGGCCTTTGATAAGGTTCCAGTGAATTACAAGCCGCACTGAATTACTCCTAGCTCTTCGCTTTGACCCGCCGCTCACCAACCTCAATCCTTTGTCTCCGGTCGATAACGTTTGAGCGATGAGATTAGATTCTCGATTGAACGGCGAACAACGTACGGAGATACCTGCTTATGAACCTGAGAGCGTTTGTTAACTGCGTCCACTCCGGAATTGATCGCGTTTATGCTGGAAATGTTGCAACAGTTCACAGGGTGTGTGTAATTTCTTGCACGCTGCTGAGAAAAGACAAGGTCGCCGCGATAACGAAACCTTAAGCAGAGAAGCAGTAAACTTGTTTTCTGGAATTGGATCGCGTTTCTTCTGAAAAAGAAATCGAATCGATTTGGTGCACCATCGTGTTTTAGAATTGCAAACATATAACGTTTGAAGAGCCTGTAACACTCCTCTAACAGTCCAGAAAAACTTCGATCATTTTCATATTTTACGAGAGGACGCGTTGCATTTTGATAGAACGTAACGAAGTTTCGATCCAAAATTAAGAAGGAAATGAGGAGTTTCCGAAAGGTGATTGCTGCGACTGAATTAAATCGTGTCCTCGTCACAAAAAGTTGATTTGCAAGCTACTAGGGGGAACAAAGGCATGGAACTAAAAGGGAATGTATAAGGGGGTTAGAAGAACGAGACCCAGCGCGATTAATCGGATTTCCTTTGAAATTCTTCGAGTTCCCGGGGTCCTATGCTAATAAGCCGACAGTCACGGCTCCGCGCCGAGAGCCGTGGATTCGAGGAGTTTCGCTGAAAGTGAACGTTACAACGGTGTAATGGAACGTGACCGCGGGTATCTCGGTGTGTCTGCCCGCGAACGGCCGCTAATTAAACGCGACGCGGTTCTTTTGTTCCAGCCTGGTGTAAGCCGGCGAAGAACGCCGAAGGCGAGGACTACCACGACGACGATCCGCCATCCGATTACGACGACAATGTCGACGACGACGACGACGATCCTGGCACCAGCGAGGATCCGCCGCAGATCGTCTCCAAAGCACAAGTGATACATACGACCAACGGGAGCTCGGTTTGGCTGCCTTGTCTTGTGAAAAATACAGGTAAGTCGCACTTGTTCTTTCAATTTCAGTAGACTGCATTTTTCAGTTTTATCTCCCATCGCTACCAAATAATATTAACACATTAAAGGCGGGCGATCTTGACGAAAGCATGCTAAGTAACGCGGCGGGAGTCGTAGTACTACGACTCCCGCCTTTAATGTGTTAATAACAATAATAATATTTATTGATATACACGATGTCCAAGCATCGGTGGTACAACCGAGAAGGAGGTGATTCTATGTGACAAAACAAATCGAAATTAAGGAGTAACATCTTTTAATTTCAGGCTTCGTGGTCGAGAAAATCGGCTTTAAATATT
>CM052164.1:20082529-20194990 GCA_028455555.1 Augochlorella aurata
GTTCAAATCCCGTCGAATATGAAATGTTGTATAAGTTATTTCTTTTCAAATAAGTACAACATAATAGAATTATGAAGAAATGATATGTCCAGTCAAGCTTGTTTCTGATTGGTCGAATCAGTGTTACGGAACGGCCGTCGAAGCGTGACCACAGGGTATATATACCCCCCCCCCCCCATTTTGACAGATGGATCATTCAACGCCTTGTGTCTGCATCAGCAACATGGAGTACTTCAGGTCTTTCCTTCGCGTGATCGGACTGCTTGAACCTGCCAAAGTGGATTTCATTCCGAACTTCCTCCGGAGGTATCACAGTTGATTCTACGCAAGTTGGATCCCAAGTCTCTGCTTTGCGCTGCTAGAGTGTCAAGTAAATGATTGGGTGTCTGCAAGGGTGATCCTATCTATCCTGAGACGAACGACGAGACATTACAAGCAGCACATAATGCAGAGAAGGAGGGAACGTTGTCCTGCGGTAGTTGTTGAAGAACCAAAGGTGACGCTACCGAGAGTAGTTTCAGTTCCTGCAGAAGTGAGAATGGTTGTTGCTCCTCACGTACGAGCTCGGCCGGTGCTTCGAAAAATTCCCAACAATGTAGATAACCTGGATTCGATAAATTCGACGCGTCGAAGATGTATCAGAATGTAGTATTTGTTTTAATAAATTCTTTAATTTGACGTGCTTGTTCCAGCAAATAATAATAATTATTATTATGTTTTAGTTAAGTAAGTGCATGTAACTTTCAATTTTTTGACGTATCTTGACCAGCTTCTGTAACAGTCGCAATATTATCTTTATTTACCACAGTACAACTAATAATAGGTTGTTTCTTGGTCAGTTTCCTTAGGAATAGCAAGTTTTTCTCTAATTAGTTTTAGTACAGAGTAACTAACAATAAGTTAATATGATAATGTAAAGATTAAGAATTTTCGGACCACAACACATTTTTAAATGTGTATTAAACGCGGTTGAGAATTTTGAACTAAAAGATATGACCGATGTATCAAAGCGAATAACAATTTTATTTTAGGACATATTTCTTATAGCAAGTTATGTATGTATTATTCTTAATTTCTTATATTCATTAAAAAACAGAAAAACAATAGGTCGATCAGGGCAATTTATTAATAACACAATAAACAATGGTCTCGGTTCCTGCTGGAAGGATTCAGACTCACCCTTCGCACCGATCCGATTTACATACAGTAATGTCTCGACGAATGTCTCAACTTTACTCTGCTATTACCGTCGTAGTATTCTAAGCCTTCTGCAAGAATTGTACGTGTAGCCTTCTGCTTTGACTCGCTCTTGTTTCTCACTTTGGAAGAATCAGAGCCTTCTGCTCGAGAAAAGAAAAGAAATTCTTATAATTATTAAATAGCAAGAAATAATAAATTTATCAATAGAATATTTTCAATGTAATGATTCTTTGACACATTGATGTTTTAAAAATCATTCTGTATGTTTAACGTTACTAATTATTCTCATTACGAAATGGTAGGACGAAATAGCCACAGTAGTGCTGAATAGTATCCTTGGCAAAAGAATTTTCGTAAATATTAAACATTAAAGAACAAGTTGCAACAATTTTTCGGAGCATAGGTGCTCGAAAAATTACTCCTTCCTGATTCCATCAGTTATTTTCGTTAACAAATTAAATGCCAAAGAATTTAGAATCCTAAAATAATAAAATTATTAACGAACGATTTGTGCAACTAAAATGCTTTTGCTATTTTCTGGTTATTATTTTTTATGAAAATATTACACGAGAAAGTAGTCTTGCGAGTGCCGATAACTTTCCTTGCTAAGTAAATTGGTACAAGTATTAAATAATTAAAAATAAACGAAATTATCGATCGTCATCGATCAACGCGATCAACGTTCATCCAAGATAGTGGTGGAGGTAACTTTCGGTTACCCGCTTCGAGCAAAGCTATAGTTTAGTTACGCTGCTACTGTTGCAGCGCGATCACTGAAGGATGCAATGGGGTTTTAAGTAGGCATGGTCGAAACAAGGGTTAGGTGATGCTTTGGTCAAGTCGGTAAGTTATCGACACTTCTGTCACTGTACATAAACTCGATCGATCGCACTTGCTCGCGTACAGCAACACAGCACATATACAACAAATATAGGGCAGATATTCGAGCCGATTTAGGGCAGCTTTAGTGCAGTTTTAGGGTAGTTTTAAGGCATTTTTGGGGTAGTTTTACGGTAGCTTTAGTGCAGCTTTAGGGTAACAGTAGGATTGTTTTAGGGCAGTTTCAGGGCACATTTATGGCAGTTTTAAGGTAGTTTTACCGCAGTTTTAGGGAAATTTTAGAATAGCATTAGGGTAGTCTTAGGGCAGTTTAGGGTAGTTTAGGACAGTTTTAGGTCAGTTTTAGGGCAGTTTTTGGGTAGTCTTAGGGCAGTTTTAAGGCAGTTTTAGGTTAATTTTAGAGCAGTTTTAAGGTATACTTAGGGCAATTTTAACGCAGTTTCTGGACAGTTTTAGGGTAGTCTTAGGACAGTTTTAGAGTAGTTTTGGGCCAGCTTTAGGGCAGTTTTACGGTAGTTCTAGGGCAGTTTTGGGGGGACTTTTAGGGCAGATAGAAACTACCCTAAAATGCCCTAAAGCTACCCTAAAACTGCTCTAAACTTACGCTAAAAGTACCCTAAAACTGCCCTAAAAATAGCCCAAAACAATCCTACAATTGCCCTAAAACTGCCCTAAAACTACGCTCAAACTAGCTTAAAACTGCCCTAGAACTACCTCAAAAGTACACTAAAAATACTCTAAAACTGACCCAAAACTGCCTTTAATACTGACCTAAAACTGGCTTAAAACTGCCTCGAAATTCCAGAAATCTGCAACGTTGATTTCTATAAAACAAGAATTCCCGTTTGCCGTCGGTAACGTATATCACAATCGAACGAAGATTCTCGTTTGTCGTCGGCAACGTAGATTTCAATCAATCGAGAATTCTCGTTTGTTTCTCATTTCTCGTAGTATACGAAGTATCACAATGATGACAGATATCACATTTTGTTACGAAGATTGATTCGAAAATTAGTTACATAGTAGCAATTCAAATGAATATTCATTTAGTGAATATGGTAGTGAGAATTGTATCGACGATTTTATTGATCTTACTGTTGCAAATGAACATGGTGATAATGATATTGAGAACTATTATAGTGCACGGTTTCAGCTACCATCTTTCAGAAAAAGATTGAAGTTTACACATTCAGTTGTAACATTCTACCATTTTCTCTCGCTAACATTTAGAGCAATGCAATAATTAGCTGAACCTTATTCTGCTCAACTTGTCGAAATAATGTCTACAAACATATACGTTCAATAACATATCGTTCGCAAATCCGCTGTCAAATGTGGTTGATGATTTTACGAAGTAAAAAGTACAAGTTGTATATCGTACCACGTGTTACAGATGAAGCGACAGAAGTACGGATCCGCAAAAAGAATGAGAGCGCGAGCACGGTAAAGTGAAACAAACTACAGTAATGAGTCCTATCCTGCACACCTCTAGGCCGCAGTACGATCCATTATCGAGGGTCAGCATAGAAATTTTCTTTGCTTTGACTGGTTGGTGATTTACTGGTGGGATAGTGCTGCCTCATAGCCAAAGAAAAAGAGAGAAAGCAGCGAGTGAGCAAGAGAGCATGAAATCGGCACAATAACTTGTCTCACTCTACCGTGCTTGCGGTCTCACTCTTTTCGTGCACCGATTCGGTTGGTGCGCCATCACAGGCTCGCGGCGCGAAATTCGATTTTTAAACAAGTTTCAAATAATAAAATCTCTTACCTCATAGAATTTTCGGAAATGTATTTGCGAAGAATGTTCACTAGACATTGGGACACGTTGAGAAATAAAATGTTTTATCGAAGACGCAGAAAGTGGCAGCTATTAGATACCTAATTTAATCATGTAACATGTATCTAGGGTGGACCTTAGTTATATGTACTTGGTGAACATTTTTTATGACATATATTTCGGTAATGTACTATGTATCTGAATAATATATAGCTGGAGGACACACTCCAGAATTATGTCAGTAGATGAAAAACTAACATATGCAAAAGCTAAAATTGATCGAATAACGGGAAAACGTGCCGCATCGAATTTGAACATTTTTTAATTTTTATAATTCATTTTTCGCCATTATAATCTATCGCCATGATACATTTTTGCACCTCTTTTCATACTCTATACGAATATAGAGTTGAACAGGTGACCACTAACTTGTGATCAATGGTAAGTTGACCTGTGGTCAGTGGTCAGTTGGCCTTTGGTTAATGGTCAGTTGCCCCGTGGTCACTGGTCAGTGATCAATGATCGATTTACCAGTGGTCAGTGGTTCTATTTAAAGAATATTATCGTTTCAGGAATGCAAGGGATATCCAAGAGGCAATTATGTTTATCTCAAAGTACATTGAACAGCTTTCGCAAATACATTAGACGCAACAGATTTCATTTATTTGAAAGTTGAAACTCCTTTAGAAATAGAATTTCACGACGCGTGCCCCAGATGGCGCGCCAACCGAACGAATGCGCGAAAGAGTGAGGCCGCAAGCACGGCAAAGTAAGCGAAGCTAGGTTTCCTATCCATGTGCACACTGCAAATACAATCTGGTGGGTATCGTTCTGTTTCTCTCCATTGTATCTCGTTCTCTTTCTACAGTACCTGTGCGAAGCTGGATGCGCAGTAAAATGGTGGGGATGTGTAAGCCAGCTTAGGGAGCACGAAAAGTGTGCAGGAGTAGGAACCATTACTGTACAATGTACAGTGTACATTGATGTCGGTATAACTCGTTTCGTATGTCGATAACGACAGTTCAGTATAAACTGATGTCGTGCTATCTTGCTCACTCGTTATTTTCTCTGTTTGTCATTGATTGTGAGGGGAGCACTGTTCAGCTGTGAATCGTTAACCAATCAGAGCACAGCAATTCGCTGCTTCTCTCAATTCAAGATCCTCGTTGCCCCTGGATATGGTCCTTAAATTGAGAGATTACAGTATATCTATTTTAATTAATCCTACGATTCCACCATGCTATTGAAACGAATTTCTACAAAATTCTAAATTGTAAAGTTGTCACAAATAAGTCGGAAATACAAAATTATTTCTTTCTATGAAACAAGATTACAATTCCGAAGACAAGTTTTGTGAACTATCTCGGCAAGCTCTCCGAAACGGTACTGAATTAGACTATGATTAATTATTCTAATAAAGAAAATCACATTGACAGAAATAATATACATATATATATCTCTGATCAATTATAGGTCGTATGTCGTCATTGTTTTCTTTTATTTAATTGCAAGTACAATGTGCTTCACGTACCTATACAATTGTACAACAAAGTTTTACCGACAGGTATTGATGCTTCAGTAATCTCTCCGCTTTCAGGCAGGAGTAGATCGGCATTTTTGACAGTTCGAACGAGACCCAACGAAATACTTTTTCTAGTAGAAATTCCCATTTCTATCGAAATAATTACACACGATGAATTCGATCTTATGAAAGCATAAATGTACAAGTGAACTTACGAAGTAGATAAAGAATTTATTTGACACGATTCAATGTGCGTGTTTTTCTGGAAACGAATCATCTTCCGGTGACTTCGTGTTTTCATATGGACAAAAAGAATCGATTGTAAGCTACGGTAAGAGTAAAAATGGTCCCTATGTTGCGGTAAATTTAATGTTATTTACTTTCAGGTAGGTTAGGTGGTTCTCAAAAAAGTGTACCTGGCTGAGGTCAAGTTTTACAATGTTTCGACGGTCTTCAAAACTACTAAGGCTCATTCACAACATTGGCCGCTACAATAACAACTGTCTGTATATTTTTCAAGTAGGATACGTTAAAAGATGTGCTAGCACTTTGATAACGTGTAATCATAGCACAAGATGCATGCTACATGTTGTAAATAATTCTCTTAGTTTGAAAAGAGGTGGGCAAATGAATGATCAGAGATGGATACTTATTCCAATGTCCAGATCGATTTCTGTTTTCACAAAAACGCAGAAAGATGATTCTAGTAATGTTGTGCAAAAAACAGAGGAACACTCTCCACAGAGGATAATAGAACTGAAGGGAGAAAATTTAGGGCAGTTAAAAGAAAGACAGTTAAGCGTGGAACCTCTTACCACCATCGATGAACATACTAAAAAGGAGAAACCGCAAGATGTTGCAGTGGAAGGTACAGACATAGCTGCAGCAAAGAAAGGTTTTATTTTTTATTTTTTTCATGGATTTTTAGCTGTATATTAATTTGTTCCTTTGAATCATTCTTTGTATTGATATGCCTGTTATTCGTAGCTAAAAAGAAGAAAGTAGACAGAGGTACATCGTCCCTAGAACGTAATTTTATTACACCGGTTAGAGCCATGTCTGATTTCTTATTAAAGCCGTCCGACTTAGAAGATTTACCAAAGACCAAGAGAAGATCACCTTATGAATTTGAACCGCCGATTACTGTCTATTGGAGAAAAGATGTTGAAGCTAAGTAAGCTAAAATATTATTTGGTGCCTCTAATTTATTTTGACTATTTTCAGCGTGTTTGGTTTATTTTCAGGGCCTTAGAAGTTTGGGGATCAAGAGATGCTTTGCTAAAGGAGCTTCTTAGAAAGGAGCTCGAACAGAAAGCCTATCAGCAAAGTAAGATTTACTAGTTTTTTAACCGATATTTATAGTAGAAAGTATCATTTTGAGAATATTGTATTGAATCTTTACAAAAACCATTCAAAATAGTATTCGTATAATAGTTGTAAGGTGTTTGTCCATCTTGCAGGGTTTATTGTCACGCGTTTGTTAATACGATATAAATGTCTGCTTCATAAATTCTTTGGTATAAACATTGCTGCCTGATTTTCGTCCTAGATGTATTTACTGTGAAACGAAGACTTAGAGATTACAGGAGAGAAATGGGTAGCAAAGCTAAGTTTACCCAAGAACACGAAGGTCTCTTTGGAAGATCCGGCAAAGTAGTCCTAATTGCAATCGCGATGTAAGCCTCATATTTTCGATTGAATCCGATGAATATCTGCTTGTTTTAATAATTAGTTCCTTTTTTCCTTCAGTAACGCGTGCAATTTTATATGTAAACTATTCGCTTGGGTATACACTGGTTCGCACAGCATGTTTGCGGAGTGCGTGCATTCCGCCGCGGATACTTGCAATCAATTAATATTAGCGTATGGTATTCACAAATCGGTACAGGTAAGTGCCTCCACAATAATATTCCTCAACGGTCTTACCGTGCGACCCAATTGTTTGTAATACGTTCGCAGATTCATTATGTAGTAATCAGTAAAAATTTTTCAGAATCCTGATCCCGATCATCCCTATGGCTATACGAATATGAAGTACGTTTCTTCTTTGATATCTGGCGTTGGTATTTTCTGTGTGGGTGCTGGTCTATCGTTTTACCATGGAATCCACGGCCTTCTGTATCCTACGCCAGTAGAGCCGTTTTATTGGGCCTATTGTGTACTAGCTGGTTCTTTGGTTTCTGAAGGAGCAACTTTGTTGGTTGCTATTCAATCGATAAAGAAAGGAGCGGAAGAGAGACAACGAACATTCAAGGAATATGTATTGGCAGGGCAAGATCCTTCAGTGAATGTTGTTCTTCTAGAGGACTTCGCTTCAGTAAATATTTAATAATTCCTCAAAATAATTTTTTATCACAGTGACCTTCAAACTGTATCTTTTTAGTATATTTTTATAATTTTTGATAGGTCGTCGGTATCACCACAGCAACGATCTGCATGGGTCTCACCTCATACACCGGAAATCCCATGTACGATGCCATCGGATCTATTTTGGGCGGCTTCCTGCTGGGCGGCGTGGCGTCTTTTATAATTAACACTAACACTGCTGCTCTAATTGGCAGAAGTATATCCCAGGATGACCTCGACAAGATTAATACAGAACTAGAGTCGGACATCATGGTAATATTTCGTTGTCTATGCTACTGTTATGTCGAACGTTGATATTCTTCTATTAATTGAGCGTATATTAGGTACGAGCTATTTATGATGTTAAAGGTATCGACATGGGCAATAACTTAGTTCGATACAAGGCCGAAATCGATTTTGACGGGAGGGAATTGACTAGATCGTATTTAGATAAGAATGATCTCGCAGCGATGCTGAAAGTAAGTAGAACTTCTGTAAAATATAGCTTTTCCTCTGTAGCGTCACGGTTTGGGACGGAGTTTCAATCCTTACCATTTCACGGAGATCTGCTACGGAGGAAAAACTATAGCGCTTTATAGAATCAAAATTCCAAACTTTCTTCTTTCAGGAGGTGAAAAGCATGAAGAACATCGACGAGTTGGAAACTTTCATGCTGAAGAACGGTGAGGGAATCGTTGATATGGTTGGTGGCGAGATAGACAGGATGGAGCTCAAACTGAAGGTATTTCAAAACGTTTTATTGTTCTATTTTGCCATGAGCAATTACATGTTGTTCTTACGGTTACAGAAAAAGCATCCGGAGATTCGGCACTGCGACCTGGAGATCTTGTAAACTCGCATGCCTGCTCGTGGTATGAGTTCTAATGTAAATATTGTTTAATAATACGCGTCTCTGTATAATTTTATTTATATAAAAATAGGAAATTTATCTAAATAGATAAAAAAATAAATAAAGCGACTAGGTGTGAGTTTTGTGTACTTCAATACCGATGTAAACCAATCCTTGCGATCTATTTAAATAACAACGCTTGTAGTCACGTTCAATGTATAACTTAAATCATGAAACAAAGGGAAATCGCATAAAAAACGCTTTAGTTTCACTCAAAAAGTGGACATCAAAGTGTCAACACATCCTGCCATTAATCTCACACGAGTCTGCAATACGAGCGCTTCTTTTGTAATGATATCGGTCAATAAAGTGACTTTGAAAGCTAAGGGGCATCGATTTATGAGTACACTTTTCGTCCGATTACCTTGGATTATCGATTCTTTCTCATAGCGAACAACAAACGGTTGCCATGGTTGCTTTCCGGCCGTTTAGGAGGGTAACATCACCGGCAACCTCGTGTTGCTTGTACAGAGCCTCAGATATGAGCTGGCAGAATCGCAGTGCTGGCATGTTCGAACGATTCTTCAGGATCGGAGAGACCATCAGATGAATCGACCGGTCGAGCGAGTTTCACGACGATGGAGCACCGTGTCTCGTGGGAGGAAGTCGAGCTCGGAGTCCTTATCAGCTACTGAAAGCATCGAGGAGTTGGCCTACGTCAAGAACAGTAGCACACCTTTGCAGAACAGGTGGTCGGACACGGATATCAACAGGTCCTCGCGGAATCAGCGAGACACCAGCGAGGAGACGGAAGAGGAGACCGACGAGGAGAAATCTGGAAGGTCAAGGCGACGCAAAGGGGTGACTCGTACTAAAGTGACTCTAAGGCATCAAGATGATCGAGAAAGGATACCGCAAAAGCGTAAGGGTAGACCCAAGTCCCGCAAGAAGCAGAAACGAGGCAGGAGTCCCGAGAAATCTGAAGAAGAGAGACGGAAGACGTCAACTTCCTCTGGCAGACGCTATGACGAAGGCGATATTGATCATTCAAAGAGGAAGCATGAAGGTAAATGATTGTATTATATTGGATGACCAGATATTTTTGCATTCAAAGAGCTCCTTGACATTGAAACAAATCTTTCGAACGTCCTGGATTGTCTCTCTCAATAACCTGGTTCTATAATTCTATTTTGGATCGCATGAGGTGCACGATAATCTTGTAGAGACAACGGAAAATTGCGAAATCCTTCTTGGCAGCGAAATTAATTATATGTATCGTATCCCAAATTATCTTGCTTAAAATATGACGACTCTATGA
This sequence comes from Augochlorella aurata, assembly GCA_028455555.1. Taxonomy (NCBI): domain Eukaryota; kingdom Metazoa; phylum Arthropoda; class Insecta; order Hymenoptera; family Halictidae; genus Augochlorella; species Augochlorella aurata. The sequence continues at coordinate 20,092,383 of CM052164.1, forward strand.
TACACAAAAGGTAAGTATCGAACGATTATTTTGTTCCATAGGGGAGGACGAGCTGCCAATTACCGAAATCTTGAAGAGGAGCCAAGAGAATGCGCGCACAAAATACGAGCACCAGCTGCCGCACTCAGAACTGACCACGGACAAAATCTATGTTCAGCATCGGGACGGTTTCAGTGCCCTGAAAATTAGGTCGAGAGATTCTCGGCCAGAACAGAAACTAGAACCATCAGGGGACAATGATCAGAAACGAGATTGCCCGCCGATAAATGTGGCTATCGCGGTTCAGCACTTCTGGAAGAGTGCGGGCCTCGTATTTCAAGGTCTCCTGGGTGGCATGGCACTCATGCACTTCATAATGGTAAGTGTATACCCTATGGAAATTCGCCAGCCTATAATGAATTTAAATTAAATATTTCAGCTGCAAGTGTTCTTCGACGCGTCTATGGCGTTCATCGAGGACCACTCGTCGATTTGCGAGATCTATACCAGTATCTTTTCTTTTCTTACAACCCTATGCATCGTTTCAACCCTCGATAAGTACGATCTATAGCGTCCTGGGTGTTCTTTCTCTATGGGCGCGTTGCATTGATCTCGTAATTTCGTAGTGATCTCCAAATTAATATGCTTGTAGCGGGAAGCAAGATGACAAGAATGAGCTATCGTGATCTCCAATTTAGGGGATCATGGTATACACGTCTACGCTGATCACGCGCGCGACTGTAGGGAGGCAATACCGTATTCGGAGAAAGTGACTGTTATCAAAGTTTCGATACTTCTGCTAGATTCGACTTGGCAAGGTTCGACGTGGATCATCTGCGCGAGATCTACGTCGACTACGGCAGAGCTGTGATCGCAGTGCCATTATACTTAGCTGTCTTTTGCCTTCATCAAGTCTCCTCCAAGACCGACAATCTCCTTGCCTCGGCGCACTATTACCGCTCGAACTATAGTTTCTGGGACAACGTGAGTACTTCCACCTTTTTTTTTTTTTTAAATTAGCAACGCTTGATTTTAACGTTTCTTGTTACAGGTAACAGATGTTCAGGCTGTCATAGCTGACTTGAACAGTTGGCAGAAGATATCGATGTCGAAAGACATTCTCGCGGTGCTTGCTTGGCTGTTTGCTTCTTTGGGTACCAAGGATGACTCATTCCTGATTCATTTGCAGTCTATACAGAAGTACACCAGCAACATCGAGTCTCCTAGACAATAAATAATTGTTTATCGCGTTCGTCGTCGTTGCAACCAGCTTGATTGTGATCCTGACTGCATTTTCTGTTGCTCATGCGAGGAATTGCGGGGCGTACGGTTTTAGTTTTTATTCGTAACAGAATAGGGAGTACAATATTTATAAAGTTCTTCTAGACTCTAACAGATAATACACATACATGTAATACCAATGAAGACAATAACATTAAGAATAAAATATAACATATGGCGCGACCGTACGATAGTAAAATATGCTCTTAGACTTCGTCCCGAACGCGGTGCTGAGTTGAGTCGACGATCGTGATTTTAGAAACTTTTCAAATATTTCTTTGTTTGCACTGCGTGATTATGTGAAGTATTGACTGCTTAAAAGTTTCTGAACTCTGTGCCCTCACACATGCTATTATTTTACGTCAACCGTGCGCCATATCGTGCGCCAAAGTAGAGTACAATTTTATTGCACACGACGAAAATTCGAAATATTTTTGCTCGAACATTCGAGAACGTGTAAATTGTAAATTCGTATCAATCGTCGACGGAACGAGCCCGTCGCTCACTTTGCACGAGAAACTCGTCATAAATAATGTGCGAAGGCTCGTATTAACCTGCGAAGCAACAGATAAATATATAAATACTGTACGTACATTTACAACGCGAAACGCTTCTCTCCGCGAATATACATAACCGACGGTTCAAAATATCTCTGGACCTTAACAACGCTATTAATTTCATCAAGGCACTGTTTACAGTTCTCGATCGATCTCCCACGGAATCGTTCCGCTCCTCGTCCGCCGATCGACGATCCTCGTTCCGCCGGCCAAACGGTCCGTAGGATTGGTTCCGGACTGTTCGTTGAACAAACGCAGACTGAAAAACGAGAGAAGAAACAAACAAAGCGAAACGGCGCGTTTGGAAAGACGAGAATTGGTCGGACGCGGACGAGACAGCGGATTGTTTCTCGTTGTTCGTTCGATCGATCGGATTTCTCTCTTTGTTTTTTGTCTTTATTTCTCCTTTTCGTGAAAAAATTCGGGACGATTCGGTGGTCCGTTTACCGGCAATCGGGCATCAGTCCCTGAGGAACGCAGTCGTGGCTAGATAGCGATCCTAATCGTCGAGGATTTTTCCGGGCGAGGCGCGAACTCCGTGTACAAGTATTTTACAAATGTTGTTGTTGCGAACAAGTGAACAGTCTCTCATTGTTCCTAAATGTTGTTAATAAATTAAACATATTACAATTAGAAATAGTTCTTCGCTTCTCCTGGAACACATTTTTCTGAGCTGCACCACTCTCGCGATACATTTCAATGCTATATTATTAACTCGACAATAACATTGACCAATGGCTATTTATGTCAAGAACTAGATAAGTTGGAGTTAGAAATAATAAATATATCTATAATATCAATGTAGTAATATCTATCAACAACCAACGGCGAACAGATTGCGATTACAATGCGCTACGGGTTTTTTTTTACCGAACTAATGTTAGTCATCATGGTGTCAATTCACAGAAAGTATTGTAAACTGAGACTACAGTGTCGATCATCTAGTCAATTTACATTGCACCGTAACATCGTCGTGGTCGTGGCATAACTGGAACAGATTGATTACCTCGTGTAAACGTAGAAATTTTCACAAAATTTTCCTGAAATATTTCTTAACTGTTTCATCGACGTGTCCGATCATTGCTTGCCGATTCTACTGATCGCAGAATCGATTTTCCTGAGAGATTAATGATAGATTATCAATTGCGCTTTGCCAAGATCATCGCTGACGTTAAACAAACTCTACGGTGTGTGTGCAAATGAACTATCGGTCGCTCTCACGAATTCCTCAATATTGTCAATCCTCTCGTTTTATTGTTGCGCAACTAACGCACAAAAACGCCTCGCCCGCGAACTGCTTCCTCGTATATACAGTTTTAGAAACGTTTGTGCGCGGATTCGTGACGGCAGTATACAAAGAGACAGCTTAATTTGTACAGGCGATCCGTGGTCGCTAGTAAAACCGAGTGCGGTTCACTCGTCGCGTGAAATACATTCCTCCAAAAAAGAGCGGGTATCTCGAGGAAACGCTCGGTTTCCTCCGTAAGGTCTCAGCTCGGCGAACCCCGAAATTTTGTGTGAGCGCGTCGATAGGAGGACGATCCGCTTCGTGGACCTTTTCAGCTAAATTCGTCGTGGTTCCTCGCGGAACTTCAATTCGTTCGAGGGAGAGGAGGGCTCCCTTCTCCCGGACACAGGGACTTCCGGGACGCACTGGAGGGTAACGGGAGCTCGCGCGTGTTTCCCATCGATCTCGGGGATCCAGGTATCGAGTCCTTCTATTCATCCCTTGGGCTTTTGCGAAATATCGCGACATAGCGGCACATGAGAGCGGGACGAAGGTTGGGGGAGACTGCTCTTTGAAGTGTTCGGTAGCTCTGCACGCGTCTCCCCCGCTTTTCGCCCGGTTCTCACCCGTCGAAACCCTTTGTGCGCCGTTACGGGACGGGACGGGAAAGAATCGGGCCGCGAGTCTTGCAGTCTAGCGCTTTGTGAGGCGGAGGAAGAGTCGGGAGCGCAGGATGTCCTGCACGGCGAGCCAGTGTAGAGCACCTGTCCCCCTCGCACCTTGACGTAGCTCCCTCCTCTCCCTTCCGCGGCGATGATCAAACGGCTCCTGCGTCGTTTTGCATGTATCTGCACCACGAGCGGCTGTTGTTGTTGCTCTCGCGGACTTGAAGTAAACCTCAGTCGTCGAAGTCGTGCCTCAGTTTTATATAGAGGCACGAGCCGAGCACGATCCCGAACAGCTCCAGCACCGACAGACCCAGACCCACGGCGCCCAGGATGATCAGGTGGTCTTTCGTCGTCTCCAGGAACTTGTAGATGCAACCCTGGGGAACCGTAATAAATCGTCAGATGCATCTGGGAAATCTCAGCTCTTTCGAGGATTTTTATTCTGGGTCTTCTACAAGCTGACTTGGCCTTTTCGCATGCAAACTGTTGATCTTTAGATCTTTAGCCGAGTTGCAGCTTTTAACCCTGGAGACAATTTGATGCGTCTTTCTTTTATCTAATTTACTTTTGAGTTATTTTCTTTACGCTTGTTGTCAATAAAATGAGCTAATTCTGTTAGACTATTTTGCTTTGATATTTTGAACAAGGAAGATGAAGATGAAATATATTCGTAACGTTTGAGGATGTTAGATTTCAACATTTTCTTTATATATGATGATTTTTACGATCTTGCTTGTATTCAACATTTATGCAAATATTCTCTAGAGTAAATTATTAAAACGGAAGACGCGTGGTTTCTTTAATCTTATATAATATAACCTCGATTATTCGGTCCTCCAATATCGGTATCCTTTATTGTCCAAATACGTTTCAATGAAGTTAGTTGAATCCAAGGCAATACATTTGCAATACGATTTAAGTAATTAAGTAACTGTTTTATTATCCGAACATTAGTGTGCTTTTAGAATACCACAAACAATTACCAAAAGAGTAAATGGATGTGTATCCAATGGTTCAAAGAATCGCATTAATAGGTCTCCATCAACATCTGGAGAGACGTTAGCCCTATCAATAACTGGAAAATTGATTTTCTTTTCCCCGGGTAGGGAATGGACAGAGTTTACCGAGCGATTCTCGCCGAACCATCGAAACTCGCGACAAACGGCGGGCCGCCACCCCGACACTGGATCTAATGGAATCTGTGTCTCGAGTGCCGCGGCCCGCTTTTCTATTAGTCAGGTTCTACATCGATCCCGAGTAGCAGGTTCGCGCAATGAAATCAAGAGGCTTCGATAACGAGGCTTCTTTTTCTTGAGCCTCGTTCCTCGTGTTTACGGCGTCATTGAATCGCGAACGGCGTCGTTATCCGCGACCCTCGACGAATTAAATTGGAACCAATAAATGGCTTACCTTTTCTTGAAACAAAACACGGGGGAGATAGAAGGGATACGATCGATAAATACCGTGTAATGGATGTTCGACGGGTGATCCCTCCTTCCACAGAGGTGCGTCGGGGTCTTGCAGCAGCTATCCGGGACAAGTCTGAGATCCTTAAGGACGTCTTCGTCCTTGCGCCACTCGCTCACCAGCCAGTCCTCGAATCTCAGGGCTCCACAGCATTTGAACTGAAAATTTAATGAGGGAATACGACTCGTCAGTCAGGCTCTGTTCTCAGGGTGCCAGAGGACCCGGAAAGTTCGTAATGGAAACGAGCCCCAGGCGGGGAGAGTGAAAATCCTGTCGATAATACAGTGGTACCTTGGTTACGTCCGCTTTGGAATAAGTCCAACTTGGTATTCCTGTATGGTCGCGAACAATTATGCCTAATAGGTCGACTTTTCTTTGGAATACGATCGGAACGGATTGAGGACGTATAGCGAGATACCACTGTAGTTTCTGCTAGTTATTGACTAATCTCTCGCAAATTTATCTTAACTCTCGAACACTCTTCCAACCAGTTTCACTCGTTGCTTTTAATTTTACTTTGGGAATGAAAACGTCAACTTATTTCTTCAGATTAAACAATTTGTTAAACTGTTTCGAAGTATCGCCAAGCTGATGTAGCAAAAGCAAAAGAATTGTTTTGTAAGTGAAAGATTGTTATGTAGTTTGATTTATCATTGTCCAATAGATATAATTAATAGTATAATAGAAGTATTAGTTAGATAACAGATGAAATTCGTGATATAGCCTACAATTTGAATATTGGTACGTATCTTCTTTGGAATTTGTTAGGATCTTTCTTATGGTATTTCATCAAGTCATAATAATGATATCAGCCATAATGATCTTTGTCCCATTTTTAGGAGTCCTGCAGTGTGCGACGTTAAACGGTCAAGAATGTTTCTACAGTCAGAGTAACCCACTCTTCTGCTCTTTTATCCTACATTATTAAAAACTACTGCATTTTATCATTCATCTAAGGATTCAGCAGCGAAAAAGGTTTGGCTTAAAGGTACAGAACGCACTGGTTTCTCTCGGTTGACCGTCCGATTGAGATTTTCCAGGTCGGTAGGAAGCTGCAGTGTATTAGATAGCCGAAAAGGGAATTCCTTCGGTCGTTACAACCAGCAATACGGTATCTCGACTTCGCCTCGAGAGTGTAGTGCCGCGTTTGTGCTCCACGGGAAGGAAACGGATCGATGAAGGAGTCTCGGCGTTAATCGATTTACACGGGCCGAGCCGGGAGCATTTTCCGCGGCGATAACGATGATTTGCTTTCGCGGAGTACTCGCGGAGCAGTCGCAACGCGCCAGCATAAAGAAAAATGGCTAGGTGATATCGCGAGCAGCTAGCTGGGGCTGGCCAGCCCGCAGCTATTCCGCGCCGAGCGGAATTTAACGACGAGAACCTTCCTCCGACGTTCGAAGATACCGTGAGAAATAAAGAGAACTAGCGCGGGGACGATGGGGCTGGAGAGGCAGCGGCCCGGGCCCGATAAGCACGAATTGCGAACAGATGTCTTCTTAAACTGTTTCGTTCGAGCTGCTACCCCGCGTTTCGTCCGAGCGCCGTTGGAGCTCGAGGATCGATCAAGTTTGCAAGTGAGGACGATAAAGCCTTTAAGAGGCTCTGGACGAAAGTGTACGTGACTCGCGAATAACCGAACACTGGCGAACTTGACGATCTTTACGGCTATGGGGGTTGTAAATGTCGAGGCGCATGTCGCGAGATCTATGGCCGTCCTAATTCGTGAGCTGAGCCGAGGATGGAGATCGTAAACAGAGAGTACTGGGACATTTTTGTTTCTTTGTTGAACAGTGCTTAAGTAAGTGCGATTTTGTTGGTTGCCAAATTTGGCCTGGGAATTTGTAAAGCTTTTGCCAGTAAGGACCGCCTTTGGGCCACGTAAGCACAAAAGTGTGGCTTTATAGCTTGAGCATTTTTATGTAAGAATTTAGATCAGGGACATGTGGGTTGCGTCGACAAGAACGACTTTTGGACCACGCACGAACAGTAAATGTGCTAAGAAAACTACTCTATACCTTGTTGAACATAATTATTCCAACAGTTTTAAATAACGATGTAGATCAAGGACACACAGTTACGGGTTTCACAGACAAGTGCTATTTTTTGGTTTCCTAGATAGCAGCAATATCTTCAAATTCGTATATTATAGAAGTTAGTCAATCAAGGTCAGTATGATATATGCAATGCCGTCCTAATGTTGGGAGACAAGTAAGGCTTTCACCAATAAAAATTGTCTTGGGTATTATAGACGAAACGAGAAGAGTTAAATCCTGATTTAAGAGAGCTTATCGAGGAAGCTGATTTGTAGAATCTCTTTTCAACTTCAAGAAACGTTATCGACCCTCCAAGTAAGGTTAACAAAAAATCCTTTACATCTGATAGACGAAGCTAAAAGAATCGAAGCCCAGATTGTTGGTTGCTAACTGATCCTCGGACCTTGCCAAATGATTCCCAGAATTTCTCTCCAGCATCGACGGATGTAGACAACATCCCCGATCCTGCAAGTAGAACTTCCGGCAACAAGTATTACTTCCAAGACTCGCAGACGAAACCAAGATGGTTAAGGTCTTGTTTCGCGAGAGCCAGCTATTAGTGTGCTCTCTTCATGGTACATACAACCGCGTCCCAACATTCAAGGGTCCAAACAAAAGCCCCGTTTAACGACTTCAGGGCTCGATTTGCTGAAATAATGACTCCGTAAACGGGCATTTCGAATGGGCGTTCCGAATTGGTATTGATCAAGATTATTTCTCTAATTATCTTAAAACTACTGCAAAAATGTGTTACCGCAAAGATGCAAAGATTTATGTAATTTAAGATTAGTATACATAAAAAGATTTGGTTATATTGTTATATTGTCCCATTCGTGAATATGCTTGTTCTATTCAATACAACCAATTCATGAATGGGACAAAATGCACTTTTTAAAAGAAGTAAAACTGAAGCAAGTAAAGAACTTATAATAAGAGAACTGATCTTTCCGATCCTACAATGAGATCTTTTTGTTATCTTGTCCTAAACAAAAGTGTTCCATTGATGGCAGTTCTCCCTTACTTGTTTGTTAGTTCTGTTCTCACCTCTATCTGCATCTGGTCGATCGCGGCTGTTTCCGTGCTCCACACGGAATAGTTCTCGAGGAAGGTGCGATTAAGATTTGTCTTGAGCTCCGGGCCGACCTGCTCCTCGTAGAGCCGCGACAGCACGCCGACTCCAACTTCCTGGAGGAAGACCAGCATCACCACGAACACGTACTGCGCAGAAAATGAATGTGGGATTAGCGGAAATCGGGAAAATGGATTGAGTCGTCGGGCCGGGGCGTAGCACAAATCGATCCTCTTACTTTCCTCCAGAAAATCGAGCCTTTCCCCTCGATTCGTTCAAGATTATATGTGTGTCCCTAGCTATTGATGAACCCTGGTCCCCGCGTTCGTCGGCTTTGCAAATCTTCCGAATTCGCAAATTCTCAGCAGAACCACAGCTTTAATCATTTATGCACACAGTGGCGAAATACTCTCATTTCGGTTAGTGATTTGTTAAACGTTCGTCGACTCGGAGACTGTTTCCAGTAACTATACAAATTGTAATTCGTCGTACTTTCTCTCACAGATATTTTCATACAACCTTTCAATTTTGCAGACTATTTCATAAGAAAAAAAAGACAAGGGAAGAATTTGTTATATTCACTATAATATTTTTCATGATAAAGGTAGAGTAAAAATGATGTTAATGTTTGTTACTGCCAATGGTTTCTCATGTCTCTATTGTGATAAAAACGAACAGTTTGCACACTAAAATAAATCAATCAATGGCATTGTATGCACTATTAATGTTATAAGTGTGCCAATACTTTTGTTTTTATTTAATCACTATGATTTATTTCACAACTGTGTTGGTTAGCATTTCTTCGTTCTTAATCATTTCTCTGATAGAACGACACAATTATTGTTCCTAGCATATCTTTGTTTACTTACATTCTTAGCTTAGTATAATAATCAACTTTTATTTCGTTTTAGAAGAAATTAACAACGTAGTTACTGGATTAGCTATGTAATATTCATTGGTAGTCTGTTTCGTTGTTACCATGCAACGGGTTAATTTGTATCTTTTTAAAGAGAACAACTTTTTTGCCAATAAAATTATTTCCAGCGGAACTGAGCTATTAGGAAATAAATTACCCTACATATCGAACAGCGTAATTTAAAAAGGCATTAAAAAGTTGTTTAGTAAAGAATTCCGCGCGTCGATTTAAGGACTAATTGCACTCAGCTCCAAGTTTCACGGTTAATAAAATGTACAAGCTAGAAGTTAACGAGACGTCTGATAACAAGTTGCAAAGCGGATGCAACAATATATCCGTTGCATGATCGCCGGGACCTCGCCGATGATCCGCGGCGCAAAGTGCGCTGTAGAATAATTAGGAAGTTGGTCTCGCGCGAATCTCGGGGCCCGGTCCGCGCCGTTAAACCTGCAAAACGCCGCGCGAAGCGTTTTAGAATTTTCATGAATATAAATCTGGAACGCGTCGGCAAGGTTGCCGCATGAATATTCAAGCGACGGAGAACCGGAGAGGTCCGATCGCTCGGACGGAAACTTTCTGGAGGTTGGGGACGAACGGGATTTTGGAAGAAACCGAATCAATTCTTCACGAACCCCGAGCGTTGCTTAAACTTTGCTTCTCAGCAGCTACCGGCAAAAAATTACTGTGAAGGGATTGGCTACCGTTATCCGGAAAGAACACGGTTTGCGCTCGTTTAATAATTTGGAAGTTTTTATTACTGGATGCTTATGCAAATGCATATTTCTATAGAAATTTTTATAGGTGATTCGAAAGATACATTTTTCATTTTGTTTATTTTTCACGTTTCATCTTTCGCATTACTCTCGTATATTAATGACTGCGAATAAATAAGTTCACACAGCAATGAAATTTATTGAATCCAATTTCCTCACTTTTTCAATAATTTACTACAATTGATATAAAATTCTTAGTCATCGAATATTTCGTCGCATAAAAATATTATAAAATAGGTCAATGAAGTTACCATTGATTAATGAAAACGTTTAATCCGTGTCATATGTACTACCTTGCCAAGCAGTGTTACGTTCGTTCTAAATAATTGTTGTAACATGTTCGTTAAACCGCGTCGAGAGTTCCATTGAAAACAGAGTTGCGCAACGGAGTTGGTGGAAAAATATAGGAAGAAACGGCGACACGGTTCGCAGGATGACTTAATAAAAGAAACTCGATCCCAGTGGAGTACGTGGACAGTTTTCTCGCCGATTGGCCAGTCGATCGCGAGACTATCGGCGATCTACGCCGCAAAAGGTTCCCGCCGCGTCGGTTCTTTCGGGCAACCTTTGCCTCTCCGTTCCCATAAGTCTTTTGCTCCCTTTCACCACCTGCACACGATGGCACGAGCGAATCGTCTCATTAGCCGAGCCCGTATACGGTGGTCAATTAAAATTTTTGCCCGCGGTGGCGGGTAGGTAAATCCCGATAATGAACACGCCGCACAGTTCTTTAAGCAAACGCCTGGCCACCGGGAGAAATTGCGAGGAAATCTAGCCGCGATCGATAGAATTGATCGCCGCTCCTATCCCAACTATCTTCTAGATGTTGTAGACAATAACTAACATCGTAGATAAATCTCCAATCAAAGTTGGGTAAAATTTTATTTGGATGACGGATAAGAGATAAGGTTTAACGGATAAAATTGTATTGGACATTACCGAATGAAAATTTAACTAGATAACAATTTATCCGAATAAGATTTTATTCGAATGAAAATTCATTTGAATACGAAGTTAATTGTTATTCGACTGTTATCAATCTACTTTTGAGTAGATTGATCATTGGTGCACAACTTTTTTTCGGATGCAAAGAAAGTCATCATACATTCCGGGAATAATAATTTAATCGAATAAAAACTGAAAAATTATTTCAATAAATAAATAGAATAATGTGTTACGAATAATTGTTATTCGAATTAAATATTCATCTAAAAAGAATTCATTCGAACAATTATTTTAGAGAAATATTTATATAAAAAATGTTCATTTTTGAGTGAATATTTTTTAATTATTTCATATGATCAGGAACGAAATTAGAAATTTCATCCTCTAAAATGAACACATGTAGAACGTCGTAAGATTTTTCGACACGAAATTGCAGAATTTCGAAGGTTGATCATTTTTCGGTCACAATTTTGCATTTCTTTAATTTGAAGTTCTATGTGGTGCACTGTTTTTGTATACTGCTTTTTAAATTCTGACGCGCTCTCATTGCCACTTTTGATCGGAGTTTTGTTCTATTTGTTTCCTATGCTGCATTCATCTCTCTGATTTTTAATCTGACGTGCACCAAATATTTTTTTAATTATTTGCTGACGTGGAGTTGGTGTACGCTCGTATAAAAGTTTGCCTTAAAGAGATTAAAAGCCCACAAACCTTTAAGTGCGTTTTTAAAGATTACGTATCGAGGTTGAAAAAACATTTCCGATAGTTTTTCTTCACTTGGTACAGCTTTGAAAATTTGTTTGCTTCTACTAACATATTTCTGCCACTGTCTTGCAACGTTAGATAATTCGCACAGCGATCCTGCACGTGTTCAGACATCCCGACCATAAAATCGATTTATTTGCATTGTCCAGGGATATCGGCTGTGATTACGGCGACCGCAGTCAGTGTCCATGATCGACCGTTCATTCGCTGTCAGCGGTCCCGTCCAATTCTAAACTGTCAATTGTCGTTCCCGGTCGGATGCTGCGGCCGCTGTAATGTACATATCGCGTTTGTTGTGCGTCCGATTTAAATTGGTCAACGCGTGCCTCGTAATTTCCCTGCGATATGACTCGACGGCTCGTCGAGGGCCATCCTGCACTCGTTACTTCTCCCTGCAACCGATCTCGCAGTTCTATCGACAAATCAATAATTTCCTCTGCGATTCATTATCACTTACCCCCTGGAACGAGACCGTATTTCAACGAGCAAAATTTATTTCTTCATCCGAATTTAAACGGTCGCTGCAAATATTTACGCGTTCGCTGCGTTTTTAGCTTTTTAGTGTGCAAGAGGAAGTGTTGACACAATATGATTGGAAATATTCGTTATTCTGACGTTATTCAATGAAAGTACTTATCATGGAACACCATGGTAATAATTTTTATAAATTAATATAAAGGTTAAAATTATTGATTGAATGAAAATTTGAAATAGATATTTAAATTAAATAATGGTTAATTTAGTGCCAGCATCAGCGGTTAAACTATTGTTATAAATTAATTTTTATAATTTTTTACGAAAATGGTGTTCCATATTACGTACATATCATTTTGTATTCATATTAAATAAATATTTCAATCAATCTATCGCACAGTAGTATAAATATTCAACAATAAACACTTTTACAATCTTATACCATTCGACAAGTGTTCCTTAGTAGGTACTTTTACTTTTGTGCAAGTCATTTCAAGAAATACTTTTTTATACCGAGTTCCATAAAATACAGAAGAATGAGAATTTGTAAAACAAATATTGCAACATGATGCTACAATTTGTTGGCAAATCCTTCTACAAAATCTTTTTTAAAAAAGACGAAATTGTTAAGTTACTGGTAATGAAACTAACTTCTTTTATTAATGCAAACGAAGATTTATCAGAATCTTGTGTCACACAACGGGATAAAACGTTAGTCTTTGTGTCCTATTAATTTAAATAGTAATTAGAAAATTGAGTACCCATACATTCGCTTACATAGTACACAGTGCGTAATACTTTTTTAATTTAATATTTTATAAGTTTAGGATTTGTTACATAAATGACTATAATCGTAATTATATCGTGTTCGGTGTTATCTTATTTAGGAAAACGCGACTAATAGGATGGTAAAGTTTGATCGAAGAAAAATAAAAAAATAAGGAATTCTGATTTTTGAAATCCTTCGAATATCACATAGTACTAAATTCTTTATATTTTTAAGAGGGAAGGGATCATTCTTTTATATGGTATAAATTATATCCGACGCAAATGATTGCAACTATTTAACAGTTTGTACGAAGTTGAAGTTTATTTTAACTCCTTTAATTTAACTATTTAACTATGATTAAAGAAATTATGTAACTACGTAACTAATTTAAACTATACTTTCTAAAATAATATTTTTCAGACTTAGGAATTAAAGTAATAGAACCGTAAAACCTCTCGATGACATTTTTGTAATATTAAGAAATGAAGTCCATCATATTACAAAATATGCTTGACAAGTAACATCAATTCTTGCCTAGTTTTCAGTTTCACGAAAAACGATTTCTGTCCGCTGGTTCCGAGGAACTTCAGCGACTGTCTTCCCATAAAGATATTTTCCCAGAAATCACGAGATTCAATTCAGTTTTTGAACAGATGCAGCAATACCGCGGCGTAACGATAAAATTGATGCAATTGACAAAACGGATTTCCACGGATTTCCGGGCACAGGCAACAGATGAAAGCTGGAATCCGAGACAAGAAAACGCTGGCTCACGACTGTATCGTAATTGGTGACCAGTATAGCCGAGTCCGCTGGAACTTTGAGATTCCGCGGAAGGCGAGGAAATCAAGAGATCCTCCGATCGAGCGTAGTCAATAATCCGATTTCAGTCGACGTGGCAGAAGTAACCATTTTTCGCAGGGCTCCGCGGATCTCGGGACGTCGGGGACATTGGAGATAAAATGAAACACGGCTGGATAATCAGCAGGGCCAGGTCCGAGGAAACAGGAGCCGATATTGCCGGTCCGCGGAGGCTTCGATAAGCAAAAAAATTCATTACGTTCGTTGGAACAGGATATTCGAACTCTGTTCCCTGCCGTCTGCTTTCCGTGTCTTCGATTTCGAGCTTTCCGCGAGATCGAACGGGCTGTAATTACCGTGTCGCTTCCTGTTACTTTATTATGCCCACTGTGGCGGCTTGCTGACTGGCTATTACGTATTCCAGGATACATACTTTTTGATTAGGATAAATCATATTCTCCGACTCCTCGCATCTTCCGAATGTAGAGATGCGGGTACAGTTGACTGACAAAACATTCGATGCGAATATGTATTTAGGATTTTCGTATTTAAGAGAGTATTTAGAGAAGAGATAATAAATGTGCGTTTTTTAAATGTGCAACTGTATTTTAATTAATCCCCCAAGTAGAAGAGACGAGTCTCTTCCCGCAATTACTTTCTGTGCAAAACTCGAATTTTTAACTGTGAAAAAGAAAATTATTACGATATTTACACATTTTCTTGTCTTTTTATTTAAAATCGTGTCGTTATAATCATAATGAATTATTAGAGAATGAGCAATGTTAAAATGAAATTGAAGTAGTTTGTAAATTTTATTCACAATAATTTCAATTATGTTAAGAATTTCTCTGACAATCGTTTGCTTCGGAATTATATGTTTCATATTTTATCTTTTTTTCTTTTTCGAAAATTCTTCAGACAACTTCTTGACCATCTTCTACTTTTAACAGTAGCGAAAATGCAAGTAAATTTTGATTCATTTAGAAATGTTATTTCACCTGATCTACACACACTGTTTTATCTGATAGACGGTAGTACGCGAAGCATACGTCTGGACGCACGCGTCTGACGCTTATAGAAAATATCATATGCGTGCGGACATTGCGTCTAACCGCAAGCGGCGAACGCATACGTCCAGTTGTTTACGTCTGACGCTTATAGAAAATCCAACCTTTAGGCGGCCGCGATTTCCTCAGTAACGAGGTCTCGATCCTCAGCAAGGATATCCTTTCCGGTGCTGGCTTTGTTCTTGGTCGCGTGTTGCGCTCGCACGCGCGAACTGGGTTAGCCGCGTGCGTTTATCTTGGCGGTAGAAGCGTATTTCATGTAAATAAATATAAAAAGGCGCGGGATAAGAGCGGCGGCGCACATATACATTTCCAGGCCATATACGGCCGTTAGCCGTGATCGGGGAATATCGGCCGTTCCGCTTCGCGTCTAGAAGGTAAATGGAGCGACGAATGACGCCGAGATTCGCTATCGAAGCCCGGCTACTCGTTACTCCTCGGACGTGGACACGTTTTAACAAGGAGATATCGTCGATGATCATCCTCCCCTTCTTCCTCGTCGAAGTATCTCCTTTTACGTTCGGGCCGTTCACCAGGAACTTTAACGAGTCGCCGCGACGATCCTACGCGCGAGAAACCCTCGCCATCTGTATCGCAGACTTCGTTCTAATTTGAATATTGATTAGAGAAACAGAGACAGGAAGAAGCCTAGGAGATTATGCGGCGGACGAGTGGTACTAACGGATCGTCGACATGATTAAACCGGAGAAATCATTTTCTGATGCTTATGCATTTATGCTCCTGATAAACTGTTCGAGAAGAAAATATCACCGTACTCGATGCCTGCGGCGGGCATCCGGGCTAGTTAGGCAAGTTTGTATGCGTCGTTCAATTAATTTCCATTAGCACATTGTCGACGTTTATGGAATATTTAATACTTGCAGTCGTGAGTGTTATGAATCGCAGAACTGCGTACGAAACGTTTTGTAGCTTGTTGTTTTTCGATGATTTTCATTAGTAGAATGCGGATCTTTTTACAAAATAAGAATTAATGTTAATTTTAAGTAACAAATATAGTTTGGATGAAAATTCTAATAAGTTGAAAATAAGTGACAGTATACTTGCATTCTTCTAACGTTATAATTTTTTATTTGACATATTCATTCTTGTCATAAGTGTATAAAATCAATTTATTATTAGCTGTAGACGTGCAAAAGTTTGAAATTTGTTCGTATAAAATATTAAAGAAACAAGTTATCTTTTTTACAATATTCATCTCACGTGTTACATTGATGTTTGTTTGAAGTGATAATGGATTAGTTATAGGCAAAGGTAGCATAATAGTATTTGACTTTTGCACTCGAAGTCTTTTTCGTCTTGAAAACCTTGAAAATTCATAGAACCAAAAATTGTATTGAATTTAGATCATTTTTCAAACAATTTCTTGAATGAGAACTGAAAAATTGTTATAAATCCTAACATGATAATTGATAGCCACAACTCAGAGTTTAAACTCACAGATACTGATATTAAAAAGACTAATACGCCTATAAGAAGCATCTTGAAAAATATGTTGTGAAAAATTCACGAGTAAAGCTGAGAATGGTTACAATTGTACGATTGCGAAGATGGTCCGCCACTCGAACGAAATGTTAAAATAGCTTTTATTAACGCAAAATTGACTAAATAAATCTTCAACGTCATGATCTTTTTAATCTATTGCATACATCCACCAGTAACAAATGCATTAATACAGTCGTCGAGGAAAGTATGCCGACACATTTCCGAACGGAACAACTTTTCAGGAACTTGACCAAATGAATTGAATTGAAGTTATAAAAAGTAAATGGATAACCAACAATTAAATTTATTTCGTAATTAATCAATTGCATTTATCATAATTTTTTGAATACGAACAAGAAAATATTAAGTAAGCCCATGTTCATTTCGCAAAAGAATTCAAAATTTTTGTAACATTGATATAACAACCATATTAATAAAAATTATGTTATTTAAATCATTGTGTGTTTCACTAAAAGAATTATAATGTACGAATCGTTGAACCGTCGACGTTCGTCTGACCACACCGGACTCACTCCCCTTAATTCGAAACTGTTCTCAAGTCGATCCTTTTTTTTGGATTTAAGGGGCAGTTTGAAATCGATCATGGAGTCTCCTTCCTATCGAATCTTATTGCTTGTTCACCGGTCCGAGGCATAAATTGGCCGCGAGTGCGGCGATCGGCTGTCGGATACTTAGGGAGTAATGCGGTCTCGCCCGGAGCATTCGGATCGAAGCGGAAACTGGTTCGGAACCAGTCCGAGAGGCGTCGAGACCTGTCCGGCCGATTCCCGCCCCGCGATACGTCATTCACCGCGCGAAAAATCACGGAACGGATGTATTCCGCTTACAAACGCTAATTGGACCGCGGCGCAGAGGCATCGCGCCGACATCGTCGATACATCGCGCGCATCGTTATTCCCGCCGAGTCCTTAAATATGCATTACGCGTGTCGCAATGATTTTCGGATTAGCGAACACGCTGATAATCCACGGACAATGGATTGACGGTGATTTCGTTGCAGCGTGTCCTCCCTTCTCGTCCTTCTCTCTCATCGTAATCTCCGGGTATAATCATAATCACGCCTTGTTGACCTCGTTATTCATTGCATCGCCATCACTGTCGCAGCCGAGGTATCTGATAACGCGCTGACCTCGTGTCACTTTCGGCAACCGAAGAAAATGATAGTGATCGACAGGGGACTGCATTGTTACGGCCGTTGCACTGTTCATATTTGAGTTTATGCACAATTAAAATTGTCCAAGTTAATTGTAAGAAATGTCTTTCTCCTTTTAAGAATTTCAATAAATTTTAAATAACATACAAATATTCTCAAATTTCTTTTATGTTTTTACAGTTTTGTTTTTGACTCGGCCATCTTTGTCGAAATTACATAAAATCCACTTTCAACAAAAACGACGTAATAATTATGCAATATTATTAATAAAAGAAATCATAAATTGTGTTGAATAGCGGAGAATCAGTGAATCAGATAAACAGTTTATAAAGACTTGTTTTAAACCTAATAACACTGATTTTAAAAGCAGAGGTATGTGTATATGGGTAAGTATAATAAGCGCAAGAAAAATGAAACCAAAAGGACACAACTAAAATAGAAATAAGAATAAAGAATAAGTGATAAATTGATAAATTACTAAATTATTATTATTATAAGACACAATGCAACGAATAGTGTAATAGAATATGTACTGAACATATTCAGAAGAACACTATCATCGTAGAAATCGCATATCGTGCACCAACATTGTTAATTGAAAATCCTAAAATAGTAGATTATGCACTATCGTTTGCAACTAGCTGATGCATCAGCATGAAGATAAACCATCTCATTGCCAATAAATCCAAGCTTCGTCCATAAGCCGTCTCCGATCTAATCGCTTGCGTCGAACACTATGGATTTAATGTCTTCATAATTACACGGTCCTGACTCGGCCAGCAGTCTTTCCTTCTTGTTCCTACTCCCTTTTCTTGTAGTTTCAAAGCATCGTTCCACTTTGTCGAACGTGCGTATTATTTTGTAACTCCTTCGGAGACTCCGCTTTCTAGCTGCTGAGGTCCAAAGTGATCATCTCGTTACGATTCATCCGCCGGCGGAGAGTGTTTTTACGCAGACCGGGTATTTGCGTTTAATTAAAGGTGAGGCAGCCGCGCTAGGTTCACTTTTTTCCCTGGTTCACGGATCGGTCACATTGCTTATGGAAATAAACCCGAGATCAACTTAACCCGGACCTTAGCGCAAAAAATGCACGATGGAATTGTGCTCGGGGTACTTGGTCATTAGATGCCAGGTGCGAACGAGCAAACCGGAATAAAAGATTTGATGGGAGCTACGGTGCCTGCGGAAAAATCGATAGCGGGCTTTCATTCAGCTATGTAAATTCCTGGACAGCTTATGTAGCTTTGAATTTTATTTGCATTACCTCAGATTTTTGTGCCGTATTTTGATACTTTTGCCATAATTCGATTACTAATACGGGAGTTGTAACCATGTATAGACGTTCAACTATATTCTACTTTTATCTCAAGATTTTTTTTACTTTAGTGCTATGTAACCCTCTACAGGATTATTAGCAACACGTATAAATGCGTAATATATTATATAATAAATGGAGTATACAATTAAATTGAGGTTATAACAAAACAATATTCAGTATAAAAGTTTACATTCTGAGAGAAATTAAACACAATTAAGGTAGCTAACAGGAGGACTGGCATTGTTTATAAATATATAAACAGTACTTTTTCTTAGCACGTTAAAAGAACCTCTCAAGAACTTAAAAATAATTACTAACGAAACAATCATTAACATTGACTGAAAATCAATTCGGACCCTCACACAAAATCATAATAACTTATTTCAATAATACAGAAACAAATGAATTGTTATAGTCACTGTTGCAATTCTCTTGCAGCTTGCAGAACTTGACAAGTATTTATTTATTAAATAAATTATAATGAGAAAAGACTTTCAAGTTTGATAAAAGGACTGCGTCATACTTATATGACCAACGTGAAAATCAAAGTACTAATGGAACACTTTTCGATTTCAGTCTTCGTAAACTAGACTAAAAAATGTAAAGGGTAAATGATAGTGTGTAAGTACATAATTATGTGTATGTTACATAGCTACGAATTTTAAAGACGATTTATTTTAATATATTTTCGCAAATACGTTTGCAGGTGTGTAAAGTCATACAAAACTATGGTAGTGCGTTATTTAGTGTCGAAACTACCGCACAGTGGCTCATTATTAACTTAGAAAATAGTTAATTCGGCACATGAGATATTAATGCGAGTTCAGGTCAGGAATTCCGACACGCGTTCGCCGAGGATTCGAAGCGGATTGAACTTTTAAAATAGCAGGGCTAAAGTGAAATTATTAAACCAAAGAAGTTTCGAACCTCGAAAAGTTTAACACAATTAATAAAGTTAGCGTTGTAATGTGATATCATCGACTCCGATAATATTAAAAAACTTTGTTTTAGTCTGTCTATCGAACTTTCTTTCTCCCGTGTAAGAAACGAATTTCGTTTAGCCGATCTACGAGATCAAGTTTTACTGAAAATCATTGGAAACGGGAAGCCAGCATTTGTAACGTTTACACCCATTCCTTAATTTACGAAAGTCTTTTTTTAGGCAGTGAATTATAACACTATTCTCGCGGCATTTTTTATACGCGATCTGAATTTACGCGGTCAGTAAGTACATATTTCTAAAGCTCTTGAATAAACCAAAAGGTTGGTAAGTGCCATTATAGACATTCATAGAAACATTCAACGATCCGCCAAATTTCAACAAAATTATATAAAATGTTGCAAAGAATATCAACATAATGAATACTTAGTAAAAGAATACATATGTATTTCTAAAGTTTTGTACGAGTTTTTATTTACAATAATACAATAATTTTTCGTACTTAGAGATTCTATTTACGCAATTTTCATGAAACAATGCATGAAACAAATCTACGTGTTTTGTGTTCGTTCTTCCATGAATTAATAAAAGCAGAGAATACAATATTCCGTCGTGTTGATGCTCGCGACGCAAATAAAGGATGCCAAAAAATACACCTGACAAAAGGGAGAATTTTCTCAAAACAAACGGTGGAACTCGAACATATTTATTAATGAAGTAGTAATGTTTCAAACAAAAGAACAAAAAATACACCTGACAAAAGGGAGAATTTTCTCAAAACATACGATGGAACTCGAACATATTTATTAATGAAGTAGTAATGTTTCAAACAAAAGAACAAAATGATATCACGTTGGCAAAAGAATTACTCGACAGTACCGTAATTATCAGCAGATTCAAATGCAAGTAATTAAAATGGCGGAAAACCGAGGCAAAGTCACTTAGCTCTTGTTTCGTTAAAACAATCTGCAAAACTAAATTGCTTGATGCATTATTCGCTAAATGTCAGTTCGACTGAGTCCTTTTCATTTACGTTCCGTTGCGATTAAATGGTAAAACCGTCCCATTTGTCGGAACAAAGCGAATCAAACGATCGTGATTCGAGCCGATCCAGTTCGAGTGATTTACACGACGCTATACGCGCGATCGAACAGTGATTCCGGAGCTGAACGAGATCCTAAATTAAGAAGGATCTGCAGGTGCAAGGACTCGGCGGTTTGTTGCGGTTGTTACCGGAATTTAACTATCATTTACGTGGAATTAAATGTAAGCCAGTCCAGCTACCATCAGGTTCTGAATGGAAGGCGCTAGGTTCCAGACACGGCGCCGCGCTAATTCTTGATTAAGTCCGATTTATAGTTGAACGCTCTGCGAGTTCGTTTCGAGAAAGAGATTCACCGGATCTACTGAGGACCATCCTCACAAAGTGCTTCGCGCGGTTTCTATTTAGTCGCGACGACGTTCCTTCTG
Source organism: Augochlorella aurata (assembly GCA_028455555.1). NCBI lineage: Eukaryota > Metazoa > Arthropoda > Insecta > Hymenoptera > Halictidae > Augochlorella > Augochlorella aurata. Next base: position 20,113,583 of record CM052164.1, read on the forward strand.
CTTTCTTTTTCACGGGCTCAACGTCCCGCGGAAGAGGATATTGTAAATTTTCATGCCACGGATAAGAATAAAGTGGAGTGTCCTCCTTTCTCGCCTGATTCCTGGGGCTTTGGTTAATATCACGCTTGCTAGGGGTGGCTGCATCCTTTGCTCATTGAATTATGCTTGCTGGCGGCTGAATAGAGATGGCCTGGGAGTAGAGAAAATGGTTTAGCATTGATACTTTCGCTTCCTGAGGACAGTGGACGGGGAGAACAAAACTGGAGACAATTTGGGTATTATCTGCTTTAGACCAGCTGGTATAAAAATGATCTGTACAAAATTATTTTGTGGGATGGTGGTGTTTACCAAAGTACTGTTTATAGATAAATTTAAATACTTTAAACTGTTTCTTAATGAACGAATATTCTCCTTAATTAGAGATTTTTTCATTCCTCAGGTTTAAACATTGTTCGAAAGTTGCTTCTTCAATTAGTATTGCGTTAAGTTGAAATAATCCATGCTAGATTTTTTTTACAAAACGACTGCTTTTGTGAAGCTATAGGTTGTTAAAAAATTATGTTCATGTTGCCAGTTGATGATTTTTTCTCTTTACTCATAAATTTTTCACTTGACACATGAATTTTGAAGACTATTTAAAAGTTGCTTGTCGATGATGCTGAGTAGATAGCTAGAATACGTTAATTGTAAACGACCTTTCTATTGAAATCACTAGCCCTACTAGGTGCGGTCTTGTTGACAACGGCGAGGGAAGTCCGTCATCGCTAAAGCTAATTCCGTTCTTAGGAAGATCGATATATTTTTAACGTTGGACACCTCTTCACCTCATTTAGCTGCGATGCTGAAAAACGGCTATTCGGTGGCAAGCCACGGGAAAAATAGGGGGAGCGACTTTGTCGAGGAGCTCAGCCGATCATGGCGCAGGCTATCGATCATTCGTTCAAGCTGAAATCGGTCCTTTCGACGCGAATATTTCTCATGAAAATTGTATGCTCGCGAAACTAAACTTTCTAGCAATTTTCAAAATTGTTGTCTGCACTTCGATCCTAATCTTTGTTGTACTGACTTCAATTTTATACTCTCGTTTGTCTATAATAATAAATTTTTATTCATCTATACGGCTAAAAATTTCTTTGTCACAAGAAAGGAGAGGAAAAAGGAAGAGATTTTAATACGGAAAGTGAAAAGAGAAAGTAGGAAATAGTGTAGTGTATATGTATAATAAATATATGTATAGTATATATAATAAATATGTATCTACATATAAGTATCTATAAGTATCTACAAGAAATATAATAAATGGAAGATTATCAGACAATAGTTAAATCTACTAATCATTAGTGTCAGCAAAATTGTTAAAGTTAATTTTAACAAGATTTATTAACACTTCAAACTTTATACAATTTACTTAATATTAAAAACTGCTTACAGGTTAAACTTGCTGCAAAAGAAAGATATGTCTAAATATTGTTTTATTATTAACATAACAATTATTTTACTGGATTTTGTTGTAACTGTTGTAGATAGAAAAATACACTACACTTTACAGTTTGAACAAATGGGTGCAAACATTTTCAGTAAGACAAGACATAATGAAGTCAAATGACTCGAACAACCGACAACATTTCTCCACTTAGGACATAGCGTTGCAGCTGGGTAATCGCAATTCCTTTAAGAGTTTCGAATAAGTAAAGTTAGGTTCGACAGTCTCTACCATCTTTGATGAAACTACTACCTGGGAACATAAATTCGTAACACTAATACGACAGGTAAATTCCATTCCAGTTTCCAAGAGTTTATTCAATTTCCCAGGTACGAAAGAGATTCTGATCGCATAAAATTTGTCCAAATATTTGTCCAGCAGGAGTTCCCGCGGGTCGATATTTAAACGCGAAGGACACTCTTTCAGACACGCTCCAGTCCTTCGTTTTCGCCGTGGAAGTAACCATAACGGTGAACAAAGTCTGAGAGCCCGGGGCGATGATGTCGGAGACGGTCGACCAAGTCAAAGGGAAACTCGGCGGGCCGCGGCTCTAGAAAGAAACGAGCTCGTTGATTCCCAGTGAAACTGTCCCGAGAACGGAACTTCGAGAAACCATTTTCACTTCTTCCTTTTATCTCCTACGTGGTTCCAGGGAATTTCTTTCAATAGCGATTTACCATTTTAATTATACCGCGTCGCGTCGTGATCCTCTCGGTGCTCGAATCGCGCGGAAAAGCTCCCCGGGGAAATATTTACTAATTACCGGATTCAAGAATGAAAATGTCTGGGAGACGTATCATTGTTGTAATAAGAAATTCAAATCACGATAACTTAAATTAGTAAGAAAAACATTCATTGTATATGCTGAAATATTGATGATAAATGAACAGAAATCTATTTTGACGTACGGGAAAGTAATAGCATTCATATTAATAGATCTTTTTTGAAATAAGTATGTAATAATTAATAACTAGGATGCGAATCTTTGTATAAAAAAAATTAAATTGCAATTCTGTACACTTTCATGAACTACTTCTAAAAAGATGATATCGTGTAATAATTTATTAAAAAATGGATTTTAATCATTCATGCCAGCAAATGGCCTAACAACCAATAGCCAGTGATCATTAGTGGACTGCAGATTTTATGCACTTATGAGAAAATAAAGTAACGTGACATACAAAATAAGAAGAAACATAAGAAGAATAACAGGACAGATGCATGTTATTATTCAATAACGAAAACTATTACGAGAACAGATACATTTTTAGTGAATTCTCATTTCTTGAAATCGATGGAGAACATTTTTATTTTTCATAAAGATCCACGATTATTAATATTTCCAACTTCCGTTTCTATCCACCTGGTTTGGGGCCGCGATCGAAGAGCTTCGCGAGCAGGAATCGCTCTCGATCGATGGACGATTAGTAAGTAAAACAGTCGTGTCTCTCGAACTAAATTTACGAAAGTTCTGAGAACAATTTAGAGAGCGCATCTGGCTCGGAGGCTACAGGTAATTCCAAAAGCGATCGCTGGAGTTAGGCGAGGCGGCTCGTTACTCTCTTCCTCTCTTCATCCCCGTTCATCCTCTTCATCCTATGGATTTCCATCTCCGTCGCGCTCGCGTTCTCCAGAAACGAGCGAATTAATTAATCAGACAATAGCTGGAGTGTGATAAATGGACGCCGGGGAAGTGCATGATCGATAAGACACGTCGCAGCACCGTCAACGGTGTTACACGCGTCCCCGACAATACGAGACGAATGGCTCATGCATTCTGTTTGATAGACTCGATCCGATGCGAGTGATTGGTTCTCCCTGGTCAGTAAATTCGAGGATCGGTAAATGTTTTAGCATTAGACTAATGCGCGCCATTCGACGCGATGTACCGTGCGGCTCTACTAGTACATTTGGCGCAGCCAATTTTTGATCGACTTTTGGAATTCGAGAGACGATATCTCTCGATGAATACACTTAGAGATGCACTCACATTAGAGATGATTATTTTTGTGCATTGAGTAGTGCTGATTAGCTGCGCAGTTTTTTATGGAATTGTTCAAGGCTGAAGGATGGACGTTTCAAAAAATAAGTTGGAGGAAAAAAATGTTGGACAATTAGGTATTAGGAAATTTTGTTGTTATGCTACTATTTATATGTAAGTATATCGACATTGTTTGGAAGAGATATAACATTTTTAGATTTTTATAACATCTATAACTTCTATAACTTTAGATTTTATAACTGTTTGTGACTTATGAGTTATTAACATTTTGTCTACTGTATTAGCATTCATAAAAATGCTATAAAATGTAGGCTGCTACATTAACATCCACGGAAATCTAGCTAAAACTATTATGTTCAATTAGCATCTATACAAATGCTACTAAATGTAGACGGCTACACTATCATCTACAGAAATCTTACAAAATCTAGGCTGTTACATTAGCATTTCCCAAAATCCTATTATATCCAGTGTGCGACGTTAACAGCCACAAATATCCTAGTAAGTCTAGTGTGCTTCATTAGCATCCATAGACATTCTGCAAGATCTAGTCTGCAACATTAGCATCCATACAGATCTTACAAAAAGCACACTGCTACATCAGCATCTACTAAAATTCTATGAAATTCATTAACATTCATAAAAATTCTACGAAATTCAGGCTGCTATATTAACATCCACAAAAATGTGCAGAATCTAGTTTGTTACATTAGCGTTCACACAAATCCTACAAAATTAGGAGAAATCCTATAAATCCTACAATATTTCTCATCAGATTGTAGATACGTTTGCATTACAACCCCGACTATCATTAATATAAAATTGTTATATTAAATAAAATTAATATAAAATTGTATAAATCAATGAAGACCTAGTCCAGTAAACTACACAAGTAACTGTTTTCTTATCTGAACATCGACGACCACCAAATCGTTTCAAACAACTGAGGTTCTACTACTCCATGAAACGAAGTAAAACGCGATTAGATCCGCACCCTATAAATAATCGAAAGATTTTGTTGGTCGGGAAACAAGTCAGACGAAATTGTCGGTTACTCACCATGAGGAGAACGCATCTATTTTCAGAAGTTACACCGCCGCACCCGAGCCAGCTACCGATCACAGCCAGGACACCTGCGATGATTAAAGCATAGGCTAGAGTCGGATACGTGCTGGTCGTCATCAGAGATACGTAGCTGTGCTTCGAAATCACGGTCCAGATACCGATCCCGCCTACGACCAGTCCGGATAGCTGCAACAGAAATAAATGTGATTTAATGGATAAAAATCGTTAGAATAATCCGCGCCTGATTTTTCGTCCGTGTGTAACGCTGATCTCTTGTCACCCGACAGTCAGAGTGGAACAAAACTGTATTCGGATGACGGATGAGAGGTATTGATTAACGAATAATATTTTATTCGACATTATCGAATAAATATCGATAAATCGAATAAAAATTTATCCAGATAACAATTGATCCGTATAAGAGATTATTTATTATTCAAATAAGAATTTATTTGGAATTAACAAAATAATGAAATAATAGAATTAATAAAATAATCGGCTGTAGTTACAGTAGCAGAATAAGATAAAACAATTTAGCGAACGAAACAAACAAAGACGCTCGCAATTGTAAGAAAAAGTGCAAAAATGCATCGAATAATGCAATGAATCCCTGCATATGAATAGTAACGAGTAGTAGAAATTTCATATCTTTTTTTGATACACGTTTATTTCATTAAAATATGACCCATTTGTTTCGATACACTTTTCCCAACGATATTTTAATGTACAAATGCCATTTTTAAAGAAGTTCTGGTCTTCTGAATGAATAAATTCAGCTTATAAAAATACAAGAACATCCGTCGAACTCCAAATAAGTGACATAAACGTCGAATTTTGAAAATACTTTATTCGGCAAAATGTCACGCCGGCGATACACAATAAGACTGTACAAGACGTAATGTCATAAACAACAACATAACGTAAGCAGACAAACATTTACGCGGAATAAAAATCCGGCATTTCATACGCATCAACCTGATGATTTTTGGGAGGCTCAAAATGGCAAAAGATATTCTTTCCTTTGTCATTTATTCATTGAATTCGTACTTTGACGCAAATGAAAATCATTTCAACTAATCCATAGTAGAATTCCGTGGAATAATTCATCTTCGAACGAGACAAAAGAGATTAATCACAATCGCGGTACAAGAGTTCGCCGAAGAATGGAAATTCAATATTCAGCATATCGTTGAAGATAGGAAAAGAATTGAAAATTATATTTATTACAGTGTATATTGTGCGTTTCAGTGGCTCGGCAGATCCATACCTATCACAGACCTAACCCGGATAAAAGCGATAAGCAGCGTCGATGTAATCTCTGCGGCAGGCATCAACAGCGAGCGTATTTAATCTCAGAGCACGCGATCATGTATTCGAATGCATAAAAAGCCCGACAATATCGTTCTGTTCCAATTAATTCATCCGGATTCGAAACACGTGTCCCTCGATGAGCCAGCACGCGTTGCTGGGAATAACGAGACGCTGTGATCCATTTCGCAAGACGCCACCACAACATAACACACACCTTGTGTTGTGGCGTCTCCGATACGATCACTATACACGTGCACTGCGTTTTATTCGGGGATGCATCGAGCCACGTTGAACGCCACGACGAACTGGCTAGATACCGTTTCCGCCCACGGAGGACAGCTGGTGTTTGCGAACGTCGTCGATAACTCGTGTCGCGTCAAACGTCCCTCTCTATCTGTTCCAACCCCGCCCAATCCCCATGATTTATCCACTGCTGATAAAAAATATGTTCGATCGAACGGCTGTTGTAATATTCGCATGTTTTGACGGAAAACATCCTCGTAAACCGGAAGAGTATGCAGATATTAAAAATAATATAGCGGCTGGACGAAAATGGTAACTGTTTCAGTACGTCGTAGTGTTTGGAAAAGGTTCTTCCTTTCTGTACATGTTCGTAGTTGGATAAAATGTTCCTCATTTAAAGTACATGGTAATTTTGTATGAAAAAGTTTTTTCATACAAAAACTACCATGTCATATTTGAAGAGACTGTGTCTCTTTTCAAATACATATACGAGATAATTTAAACAAAAATGATTTTCTTTTAAAATATGTATAAGTTGGTATCCGATAAAATTTTCTTTTTTAAAGTACGTCTAAGTAGAAATGGCTTCTTTCAAGGTACATTGTAATATCTGCACAAGAATGGTTTCCTTTTCAAATTTATAATGAATAGAGATGGTTCACAGTAGCATGTGAACAAAAATTGACTCTTTCAAAATTCATATAAGGCAGAATGTGAATAAAACTAGTATCTTTTTGATATTTAATGGCATCAGAACAGGAATAGTTTCTATTACAATACAAACATTTATATAAAATTGCTCTATTCAAAAGTATGTAATAACATTCGAATAAAATGTTATGTTTCATATTCTGTTTCAACTGAATTATATGCTATGTTCTGAATGATCGTATAAAAGCACGTTACTTACCAACATGATTACTGAATTAGAATGTCCGTAACCAAAAGAATCATTAAAATGCATATTTCATGTTTAACGCTCGGATAGTTTCCTGTAACATTGACTCTAATATTTAACACAAGTTCGGACTACTTTCCCAACACATTATTTATTAAAAGCCTATCAGTTTAATGACCGAGTTATGTCTAAGAGAAGTTCAATAATTGTCTTTTATAACTACTTCAAAAGTATACTATTAATCTAGCTACTTTATAGACTTATGACTAAAATAATTGTCGCTTTCCACCAATTTTTTTAAGAAAGTACCAACTATGGACCTTTGACTTAAACCCCTTGCACTATGATTTTCTTTACAGCTATGTTGACTAGCATTTCTGAAGAATTAATTTTTTATTCTTGCATGCCTTCATTTACTTTCATCCCTAGATTTTGATAACGGAAGAATCAAATTTTGTTTCAGTTTAGAAGGCACGAATAACATTCATATCTAGAAAACTGTCGGCAGATAAAGTGTTAAGAATCGTAATCACGATTTCGATTTCACCAGTTGTTTCCAGCACTTGCCAACAATCGGGAGGGTGGTTTTTCTTGTGAAGTTTTCTGTCCTTTTTCATGGGCATCCCTCGAGTGACGTCGATGTCTCCCCGGGGAGCAGCAAGCAAAGGTATCGGTTGATATACGAGCGAAACCGACGCGGATATCGTTCGACGCGCGCGATATTTACGGTATCGAGGTATGCGTGGTACGTGGGTAGCGTGCGCCATATGCACAGTGCACGATGTGTTGTACCAAGTTTCGAGACGATGCATGCGGTAGAAAGTCTCGCAGTGCACTCGTGGTGCATTCACGGCGCACTCACAGTGCGTGCTTCGGAAAGACCCGTTTCCCTTTCGTTGCGCGTGCAACGCTAGAGGTAATCCTCTAAATTCTAAACGGATTGCTTTACCGGTCGAGGAGCAGTCATCCAATGACCATAAAATTCTGGATCCTAATCCCCGCGGCCACTAAACCGCGTTCCACAGTAATCCTTTTCTCGCTACACGCGTAATCGTGTTAGGCCGTGCAGTGGAAAACGTTACCACCACGCTTTTCGGGAAACTACGGCTATTCGATTTTTTCGGGGAATTTTGTCACATCCTGTCGGCTTTTCTATTAAGCAGACGTCGCTTTATTGATACATATTGAACAATTTTTAAATTGATAGTTTTTCTAGTAATATGCAGTATTTTTATGTTTGGAACCTCAAAATTCTGGATTTTCATGCTTTTTGTTGATTCGTCACGGTAAATTTCGATCGCTACAGGGTTCCTGATTCAATCTCCACCCCGTTAGTTCGACATTTGTTTTTCGGGGTTGTTGATCGGCACCGCAACCGTTTTCATCAATTCTTTCTGGGGGGCAGCAACGAAGCCGCAGCTACGGTTAGACCATATCATCTCGTATCGTCTCATCGTCTCGTGGTGCAAGAACCAAGAGCCAGGAATGCGATATCGGGTTCGAGTTCGAGTCGATACCAGCCGTCTGCATGGTCTCTCAGACCGCAGCTCGGCATCGCGGCGGCTCGTGCACGACAAGAACGAGGAGGATCCCGATATCCAAATCCCCTGCGGGGTGGCAGCCAGGAGATCAGCCCCACGATTTATTATTTTATCATTGTCCCGAAGGCAGACGCGTATAGTTGCGCCGCGACGCCATAAATCCTCGACGTTTCTGTTGCGGGTCAGTCGGCGGGTCGAGTCGGTCCTTATGATGCTTGAAAATAGACTGGGATACGCATGCGAAATCAGAATTTTTTGAAACAGTTGAACAGGGATTCAATTGAAATTTATTCCATATTCAAACTATTTTGGCAGCTCGAAGTCTCCTCGCGAGACTGTTTTTATTGACTCTTGTGCGAAACAGTGAGTTTCAAAAAAACGAAATTTTTCGAAACAATCATTTCTTAGATGGAAAAGATAATTGGACCGTTTATTTTGAAAGTGGTGTAAGTCCATTTTTGAAAAAAATGAGACATCGCGTAATTCATGCTTAATTTAATGTAAATTTTTTATGTATAACTAGTCCGTGTTTAATTTCTTCAAAAATTCCCTTGTTTTGTACAATTTAAAATTGGTCGGTAAATGAAATTGCATAATCATCGATTATGAAAGTGGTGTAAGTTCAATTGACAGAGGTAGGTGGCTTAGCAGATGATTGCCGATCAGTAGACAACACAATGTAGACATCATGATAAATTCATTTTACACGAAATGAAACGAGAGAATTTCGTTTCAATAAAAAATCTTCAAAGTGCGATTAAAAAACAGATAAGAGAAAACACTAATGGAGGACAGGTAAATTGGTTGCAAATATCTTGGATGAGGTTTCTCAAAAGTGCACCGTACACTATTTTATATAAAACATCGATGAAGGACAAAGAATTTAAAACTATAAATTTATTACCAACACGTCCTGGAAGACCGCTAAAATTTGACAAAATCGCCCTGGCGCTTTTGTACCACGATGCCAGACCTGTTACTTATGAAAAATATAAAGACATCAAGCAGTTATTACCTTATATACATCCGGTGCATCATACCTATTTCGAAACACTGCCACATGCAGAGCATAAGTAAATACTATCAATATCTTGTAATTTTAACAATGTAAATAGCGTCTAAAATTAAAAATACTGCTTCTATTTTATGTCGTGTCATTATTTGTAAACAAAACTGGATTAATATGAAGTATATTTTAAGTGATATTTGATTTTTCAAAATTGAAATTAAACGATTTTTACAATTGTCTAATTTTGAAAGTGGTGTAAGTCCATTTGCAGCCCGTAAGTATACATCAGTTTAGTAAAATACGCCTGAAACAAAATATAACCAAATTACATATTGATAAAACAGTAACATTGCCAGACTTCATATAATTTGCCTAAATTTTTTAATTAACAGATATGTTAACCTTTAATTTTCTCGAAACAAGAGAAAATGGACTTACATCACTTTCAAAATAAACGGTCCAATTTATACCTGTAATGTGCCTACGTCAACTTGAATGTTTAAGCATTGATGACGAGAAAACAGAATCTTATTCCAACTTAAAACAAAACAGGATAAAATACAAGCTTAAAAATTTTTCGGCCGGAGTCACGTGTCATGTGACTTCGCGAATATTTGAATTATAAAAATCGATTCTGTTCGGTTTTTTAAAAAATATGTCATAATTATATTATTCAGAAACTTTATATCATAATTGCAATATTAAAAACAGTTTATCATACTTACACTATTAACGCTTTGACCGTGCGTCACCCATATGTTGGTGATAGAATTATGTAAAATTTAATTTTTACACTATTTCATTATAATTTCTTAATTTTATTAAGATTCGCAAGAAGTAAGAATGTTGAGAACGTAATTGATGGCATATAACTTTAATTTCAATTGTTAAGTTTCAATTTAATTGTTTTATAATTTTAATTTCATTGAATAAAATGCTTTAATTTTCTGGAATTTTTAAGGTTTTCGGTGGTGCTGTCAAAATGTTAACAAGTTATTACCAGAAATATTCATCGCTAGTCAGACCCGTCAAAGTACGATAAATTTATTCCGTATACAAAAAATTATAGTAAAAAAAAATTAAAATATTAAGTCGCGTCATAAATAACTTCCGTTTCTTTTATCAGAGATTTATATTTTTTTTTTATTTATTTTCTAATTTATTTATTTTGAACTCCTACTAAATTGAGTGAAAGCAAAAGCTCGTTTGTCTGAGTGACTCGTAGCGGGTAGATACGAGCAATAGATCTTACCTAGTAGCATCGAAAGTTATTTATGACTCAAGTTCTTGCGAAAATATTTTTGCTTTATATTTTGTACATCAATCATTCACAGAAATGCGGAAAATCCGCAGTCTAAATGTGAGATAAATTTTTATTCATTGAATGAGCAGTAACGCATCTCGCTGCGTGACAATTCCTACAAGACAGTACTAATTGTGTTGCTCGTTTTAATTATTACGTCGATTTAATGCGACTAATAACTTATGGTTTTTTATAGTGGCCCAGTTAGCAGTTTAATGGAACGGCACTAAAATTTATAATTAATGAACAACAACTTCAGGGCCGACGAATTCGCATATTTATGCGCTACATTGGCCACGGCGTTATAATTAATCCTTTGACTACTAACAACATGCCTAACCGTTCAACGAAACTTATCTATCGTGAGCTGACAATGCCTAAAAGCATCTGCACTGCGAGCAGAACGATTATGATTACTTCCTACGGTCAAAGGGTGGAAACTACCCTTAACCTAGTCATTCAACAAAATGGATATACGTTTTAGAAGCATGTTTTCAAAAGTAGTTAACTACAGTGGAGTGCGGTGGTCCGAAATGCCTACAATAAAACTTTCCTTCGTCAAAAGTTATATCAAGGTATGATTATAGTCAATTTTAGGCAACTGGGTCTATTATGAGTGACTAAAATCCTAAACTAAAGTTTATGACTACTGTAATAAAAGTTATTAATATGTTAGTCACATCACATAACGGTTGTTTAAAATTATTAAATGCAAAATATGTAACATACACTGATGAACAAAAGTTACGATACTCTACATATCGTTAACATTTGAGTACAATATATTTAAATAAATATACAATATTCAATTAAAAGTACATATTATATTGCAAAATTGTTTTATTTAGTGCATACGACAAATAAAAAGATAATAAAAGTTTGAGAAAATAAAGAACAATAAATAAAAATGAAGAATAAAATAGAAAGATTGTCAATCGAATTGACACTGTCACTGCTCGTTCGATAAAAATGACTAACTCGATATTTCAAGCAAAAAATTTTCCTACAGAAACTTAATGAATAAATTGATTGATCTCGGTACGTAGATGATAAAAATGAAACGAAATGAGAATAAATGCTGCGTCGTAAATTCCTTAAAAATCGGACGCTTTTAATGCTCGATAGATCTAAAGACAGTTCACCATCGCAGATCCAATGAAAGACTCCATAGAAAACAATCCAGATGCTCACGTACAAATGTTTAAAAAGTGCTATGATTGTCTAAATAATCTTTACGCGTGTAATCGTCGTGTCACGGTCGCAGCGGAGATCTATCCGACAGGCGATCACCATTCATTTGATAAACCTTGCAAAAAGGAAGATGTCCGGCAGCAGCCAACGACACAAAGCTGCGATACATGGTGCCTCGTAAGTGTAAACAATTCCAAGTGGCAAAAACCGTCCGCTATCGCACGCGTTACGAATGCCCGGCTACACGAGTCGGCTATAAATTTCCTCGTCCTCTTTCAAACGTCACGGGGGGAAATGTGTAAGAAAAACGTCGAAGACTGAAGAGCGACACGAGAGAAAGATAGAGGGAGTGGGAGAGAGGGAGGGAGGGAGGGGGTGAGAGAGAGGGGGGAGGGAGAGAGAGGGAGAGGGAGAGAGAGGGAGAGGGAGAGAGAGAGAGAGGAAGAGAGAGAGAGGAAGAGAGAGAGATCCGCGCAGGGTAATTCGCGACGTCTGCTTTCGTTTCATTCCCTGCACCAATTGCAGTTGCAGTACAAGAAACACGCGAAAGAAAATACGCGAAGAGAATTCGCTTATTACGTTACTGATTTGCTTCGTCTCAACGTTGCGAACCGTGAATACCCTATAAAGATACCTTTTCCCGCCTTTAACTAGAAGGTTTCACCTTGTGCCTTTCTTCTAAAGAGATTTCTCTTTCACTTTATGCCAGTATTACTGGCAGCAAATGTTAAAAATCGTAATTATTCTTATGAAACTGCGTGCACACGTCTGTTGTAAATTTTTACTTAATACATAAATTATTTTCAGACGATTATTATTAGTATTAGTTACTAACATCGATAGAGTGAACGTAGATATTTCTTATCTGTTCTGTGTTACACTGTTCTTTTCGTATTTATACTTCTGTCACTACTGTCCGTTGCTCAAACGAAGGCACAATTTCGGCCAACGGGGTATCCCGCTCGCTCCGCCTGATCCGCATGCCCGTAGTCTCTGACTTGTCTATGACCTCCCGAAAACCCACTTCTATTGACAAACGAGAAGATCCACAAGCTAATCGACGCGAGGAGCAAGGGGCATCGGTTGCCCGCTCGGTCATTTGTTCAGCGCATAACTTAGCCAATAATAAGTAAAAGTCTGGAATGAAAACAAAATGGAACAGGCTAGGTGGAGCAGCCGACCATCTCCTAGTGTCCCTTGTTGCTTGCGTCATTTAGTTTATGCGTAGTGATTTATTTTTTCGTTTCCCGATATTGCCTTCAGCTGCTTAACGTTGTATGCTAACGTAGGCGTAAGATATCCGTAAAATTCTTACACTCGAATAATACATTGCAAGCCTGCAAACACGAGAGTAATACTGCAGGAGCAAAACATGATTATTTTCACTTATATGTAATAAATATTCAACGCATATTTAAGATGTGTATGATAACTGTTTAAAAAATCACACGATTCAACATGAATATAACAAATATCTGCATATCTAAGACTACATTTCTGATGCAGTATTAAGAAATATCTTCGCCACTCTTGAACAGAATTCTATTTCGATTACTACGAAATTAATACTAATTACCTGATTATTTCTTCAACATTTTCTATAAAATCAGGAAAAAGTACTATTTATAATATTATACATTCAGATTTCATTTGCTTTGTATAAAATTAGTGTATTATAGTTTTGATAATTTCCTTTCTTTATCATTCCCTTATAACTTTTTACTGGGTATAGTTTCAGTGTATGCAGTTTTCATAGTCCCTCTTTGTTTCGTTCGTTTGTAATTTCCCAGTTCTTACAGCTATATTATAGTTATTGGTTTTATTATAATTACTGTATTTATATTCTTGTAGTTATAGATAATGCAATATATATTACAAATAACACATTAATATGTATATATATATATATATATATATATATATATATATATATATATATATTCTCCGAAACCAGATGGAAACAAAACGCGATGTTTTTTCGAGGCTCATTGACAATGTTCAAATTCTCGGAACGAAAATTTTTGGAACCAATATCGAGCATTTTTTTCATTGGTGGATCCATCTCCGAAAGCTTGATTAATGTTTCTCGAAACTTATGCTGCACTATGATTCAATTTGTACTCATACAAAAAAAGTAGATGTAACTCGCGTTTTGTTTCCATCTGGTTTCGGAGAAATATAAAATGAAAATGGAACCCAAACATGAAAAAATTTTACAAAATGAGTAAGAAGAATACCTTTAAAATTTATAAATAAAAATATCAAGCGCACGTTGTAATGAACCTCTCTCAGTTGCAGTTGAACAGACTAACCAAAAACGTCCGTTTCATAGTTTCCAACCTAATATATTATAGGAAATAAAAATAAATATAGTAATGTGAAACTTTATGTGTTCGATTCAATAATTCATAAATAAATTTTACTTCTATTTTTCCGTAATAATTATATTTACGCAAACGCAAAAAGTAAAACTGTACATGTCATCTCATAGTAAACTTGAAATAGCTGTGAGGGTCGGAATTGATCTAGACACCGACCGCCGCGGCCCGCCGTCCGGGGGTTAAATAGTACATGAACAAACCTCTCCTTACGATCATCACCAAAATATAAGATGTGACCAAAACGTCAGAATATTATAAAAGTCTCCTTACGAATTGAAAGATAATTAACTCAAAGGACAATGCACTGAATTCATTTTATAATCACAAGACATTATCTGAACTTTCTTTGAAGTACAAAATACACAAATCCCTTCAAAATAGAAATAACTGGAAAAGAATCCCAAAAACAGACGTCTTTCCAAAACCAGCATCGAATTACAAAATGCCGTCCATCGAACGGACTTTCCAAACTTCCCTCGTAAACTTCGATACAAATGACACAAAAGACAGTGACCATAGGCGACTTTATGATCGATACATCGACAGTCGGTGGTCCTCCCGACGAATTCCGACTCCGACGTCGAATAAATCGCTAAGTTCAATCGTTCCGAAACTAAAAGCGAGACGAGGACACCGTGTTTATCTACTCCCTCAATTAGGGTTCTGGTGGCCGGGGCCCAGGTAAGACATCCGTCTCGAGCAGCCTAAAAGCCCCGTTTCTTTCGGACAGGTTCCCTGGAATTCCGGGACGAACGGTGTTCCAAGACCGCCCCCGCAGTCGCGGTCGTTTCGATTCGTTCGAGAGACGGTCGCTTATCTTCCTGCGAGGACGTTATGAATTCAGAGAGCAAATAAAGAGTCGAGTGTCTAACGGTGCTCCGCGGTGCCATCTTTCCAGCGTGTTTTACACACCACCTGACGGTCGATGGGCCAGAAAATTCATTTCTTTCGAGAGACGATGGGACTACGTCGACGAATCAGTGTGTGCCGGTCGTTTCTCCTTTATTACGCTGCCAATCCGACGACGGCTGGATGTGAAATGACTTGTCTTGCCATTTCGCACGTTCACTGTCGTCACTGCGGGATTGTAGGAAATTAGAATAGCTGTGCGAGTGTTGCGTAGGTATATCAGGACGTTTGTGACTTCTGGAATCATTTTTGTGCGACACCATCAAATTTGTAGTGAGCTTGTAAACGGTTTCGACGTGTCAAATAACCGGTTTACCAATACTTTAACGATGACAGTGTGTGCAGTTCTTGTTTATCCTTACCTCAAGATATTCTAAAATTGTTGTACCTGCTGTAAAATGTTTGATGCATCTCTCAAGTAGAAGTATTTTATTATGTTTTTCGATTCTACAACTGTAGTTTACTGTTAAAAATCAATTCGTTAGACTAGTTACATGAAATCTTAGCTTTAATTACGAAAGACCATCTGGCCAGAGATGATGTTCCTAAAGACAGAATTATTGACGAATCGAATAAAAATGCAATGTTTAGTAGGTTCCGAAATTGTGCTTTGAAAAATTATTTCCATTGGACATTATAAATGAATTGTGAGAAATGAAGTCTGAAAGTTTAATTGCTAATGTAGGTAGCCAAAATAAAACTGACGCGAAATGTAAACTCACACAGCCACTACTTGTTAGCACGTCCACTGACGTAGCGTTACAACCTTCGCGTTTTCATTCCTAATTAGTACTCCGCCCACTCACAAACTTGACGACATGGCCCCAGAACGAATTTTCTCTCGATTTATACAAAGAAAGTAGTCGCCGACGCGACGTTTTAAAAACAAGTTTCACAAGCTCATTCTGATTTTCGCGCTGGAATAGCCGAGTTTCGGAAAATCGGAAAAAGAAGACGATAGCTGCGAACATGTACAACAATGTGCTGTCCGCCCGTGGGAATTTGTATGAACACACCGGGCCCACCAGTCTGCATGTTAATATCGCATATCACACGAGAAGACCGTATTTGGTTTGCATATTTTTCGGTTTTTATTTCCGGCAAACGAAAAACTTCGTCGCGCGACCCGCACAAAGGGAGTCGCAATTCGAAAGAACGACAGGTTTGATTTTTTTATTACGTCGTCGAAAACTTCGATGAAGCGATTGCACGTGAAAGAAGAAGAAATTCGTGTTTTTTCAAATCGGTTGCGCTATCCCGAAACTGTCCAGAGTCTCGTGAAAATCTTTTCGTTCGCAGAGCGTGAAATATGGCACCGCTAATTCCATAAATCGTAGCATAGCCTCTCTTGAATTTTTGCCAAGATTTATGGGAACGGTAACGAGGCCCGAGCCGTATAACTCGCGAGATACGATTACGGGCCAGGCGAGCTATTGCACAGAGTTTCCCCTTTTTTTTCGTGGACGGTGAACCGTCGCGGTTCAAAATGAAATGTCTCCTGTGGCTGTTTTGATCGAGCAACCAGACTGACTGCGTTTTACGGGCTTCGTAACCACATTACAACACGTACTCCATTTTCCGCGTGATTGCCGAAAATCATCGCCAACGCGACCGGTGATTTCCATGAAAATTTAGATGTGATGTAGTGAAGATGAAATGTAGGGGGCTGGGGGGGGGGGGTTAAGTTTTCTACTTGTTGATGTCGAATACGTTTGTAAAATATATTCTGAGAAAACTTCCATCGATCTCGAAACGAAAGGGAAGATTTAATACGAATTAATACAGTTTTATCTTGAAACCGTTCATGAAGAAGATTTTTTTAACCTCGATCTCTTTCAACCTGTCTATAAAAATACAAAACAACACGGGTTTCCTCGACATTAAAAACAATAAACTAGAATAAATTCTCCTCTTAACATTACACCACGCGATTTGATATAAAATACCAATGTCAATGTAAAGTGAATTCTACTATGCTCATGTATAATTTAAGTTGTCGATTATGGCCTGAAACGATGGTGTCGGCGCTTCAACGATAATTCAACGGTACCAAATCTCGCGAATTGAATAGTGAATAACCAACGCTGAAAAATCCCGTAATTTAGTAATAAACGATCCTATACAAAATATCCGCTGCAACGATCGTACAGTTTCCCGAAACTACGTAATTTTCAATTCAGCGTTTATGGTTTTTATCCGAGCAATGTTATGAATAATATCGCTTTACCGCTGCATCGGAATTCGCCAGTTTGTTTCAAAACCACCCGCAGTGTTCCTCAGAGGAAAATTCGAACGATCTGATGAACCGTGAAAGTAAAAACCAGTCTGCCGGTTTTTCATTTAGGTTCGGAATGGAATTATTCATTCGCAGTTAACAAAATTTCGGCATTCTCTCGTCGGAAAAATATGCCGAGGAAAAATGCAGCGGGATAAAAGCTCGCGGGTCCAAGCAAATTCTAAAACGAGCTGCAGAATTTTATTTTTTTTTCGCCGCGTTTACGTGGATCGGCGAGCGCGGATTTATTCTGCCGCGTTCAGCCTATTTTAATTGCGCCGGAATTTTCCCAGTTATGTAATGAGCGTTTTCACTGGGGGATTACGTGCCGGGCCGAACTATGTCGGGGATATGCTTCTAATTTTAAATCCTGTTTGCAAGCTCGTCCGGCCATCGCGGAGAACAACTGTAAATAAGTGTAGAATGGAATATGATCTGTCGGGTTTTGTTCTTAATCCTGTAGACTTTGCCGTTCAAGAAACGTGCTCGGGATGAATTGAAATGGACTCTGCTCCGATGAATAAACGGCCCAAGAAGGAAATCGTATTCTCAGTTAACGGAAACGGTAATATTTACCGGAATACCCGAAAGACACACCCGACCTTATCTTTTACCCCTACGTTTAATATTTACATTCGAATCAAACAAACTCGGTCCTTTTTTTAATTAACACGTTTAGCAACGAACATCCATTTCTAAAGTTCCCACGATGCATAGTCGTTTGACCAGTTAGCTGTTTTTGGCGAGTATACTCGTTATAATAATGCAAAATGTTCCAATTTCTTCATTAATTAAATTTAAGAAACATAAGAAGTATTTATTCTTCTCTAAGAAGGATATATTCCTTGATATTCTTTAATGAATTATATACAGTATAATTACAGTAACTTTCATACTTTTCAAAGAGACTGCAACAGCTAACTAGTTAATTAATGAAACCGATGATAGAGACTTAATCGTAAGAAATATTAGTTTAAGTCTCTTGTATTCTAAAAATTCTAGTAAAATTCAATACATTACTATGAAAATGAATGTTAAAACATAGTTAAAAATTAGTGTCACCCATCATTGTCAAACGTTATGGTAATTCATATGATTTTTTGAAAAAATCCTGCATTATCGAGGGTACTAATTTTTTCACTTTTGAACAAGTTTTGATGACAGCAGGGCACTTTGTCAGCAATTAGCATGTGCAGATTGCTATCAACGACAGGTGGGCGTGGAAAATGTTCAGTTTTCTCCGAGCCTTCAAGCAGATTTCTCAGCAATAACAAAACTTTTGTCGTTCCTAATCATCCTTTTGTGACTTCTTCTTTTTAAAAGTTAGGACAGCGAGAATCCATTCATTCTAATTAAAAATTAAAAGTCGGCACATATACCTCAAGCTGAAGTGTCATCTTAATACTTTATTTGTTTGTTGCTGCTCTTTGAATATTTTAGAGATTGGTTAACTGAGATTCCTCTCTATTGTGACACCTTTCGAATTCATACAATTTTAATTAACACTAGAACAACCGAGCATTTACGGTGACCAGACTGTATTACCTTTTAAAAATAACAACTCCGTATTTATCGAGATATTGTACGATTATTATTCCAAAATGTGCCTGACTAAGTAGGTACATTCAATGATCATACGTAAAAAGATTTTAACATTAGAAATATTGTGACTTGGTACGACTATAATCAGACTGCAGATTTTTTTATGTAAAACAAAAATGTTGTGCCCAAATTGCACGAAACAGGAGTGAAATGAAAATGTATTTAAAATTCTTCTGATGTCTTCACTGTTCTGTATTGCATTTATCCATTTTTGTCTAAATATCATATGTTCGACTAAAGAAATTTATCAAAAATTTATGTAATTTCAATAACTGTAAAAGAAATAATTAGAAGCCTTTGGTAGCGTTGATGGTCTCAAGAATCGTAAAACAAAGGATTTCGATTTGTTGTTTTAGTGTTAAGCTATCGAATAATTATTCCGCTCAATGACGCGAATAACACCTCTAAGTACCCTTGCCTAAACATTCTAAAGCCAATGATGGTTCAGAAGCATCTTTCGTGCCTCGGAGCTTCCAAATCTCCTCCACCAATAATACATGTTATTAATCACGTATCAGGAACAACTAGTAGTCAGTGGTGGTTGTAAGATGTTCGACTGAAAGACCCAATATCTCACAGAAATCCTCCAGTTCTATTTATGGAACTATTCAATATTCCACGTAGTGCAGCAATGTGGGTATATTCTTGGTCCGGCGAGCATAGGTGGAGAATATTGCGCTCATAAATATAAAAGCATATGTATAAACGTACTCGTGCACACGATTTCGTAATTTTCTATTTCCCTCGCACACTTCCACGCTATTCCCCGGACCTACTGCAACGAACCATTCTGTATGGGCTTCTCTATTTGAAACAAGAATGCATCGAATGTCGGTCAAACTGTGGGCAGAGAAGCTCGGCATTCCGTACGCTCTCGAGAGCACAGATCTTGGCGCTAGAAATACTCTCGCATTCAGTTTCTTGCGTTCTCTATTGATCGTGAACACTTTCGAAACTACCTCCTTATCACGCTTGTCAAGTATCATTTCGCACTATTGCTAATCCAGAAACATTTCCACCTCTGAAAGACATGTTCTGCATTCTGAGATCCTCAATATGCGAAAATGAATATGTTTCACAAGCATTTTAACTTGAATCGTAGGAGAAGTATTTCTGTTGTAAGATGCAAAATTGTCATTTCCTTATGACGTGTATACATGTCGTGCGCGTAGAAGTCTTTGCACTGCAATAATTTGCTTCGAAGTACAAAAATAATAGAACGAAGTACGCACTTCATTAACCATTTCTTGTCAAAGAAAACTTTCGAAATCAATCTAGAAACATACAGAAACGTTCCTTTCTATTGTAAAATTCGAATTGAAATCATATCAACGAAGTCATACAAGTCATACAAAAGAACAATTTACTGCAGTTAAAATGGAACATTTCCTCAAAGAAATTTCCAAAAATAGGTAAATTTTCCGAAAAAGTTCGTACGCTAAAGATCCAGAGTTCAAAGAGCAGTGAAAGTGCAATTTATTAGATCGAAAGAATTCGCGGAATTGGATCCCGTTTTAATTACGGAAATGCAGACATTTCGCAGAAAAATGCAAGGAGCACGGCATGCTGGTGACCGATGACGCAGATAGGCGCGGTTTCATCGCAATAATCCGCGGCGAGCTGGATCGGTATATCGCGGAGGGTCGCTCATCTTTTATTCATCGCCGGGAAACAGGAACGTTTTATTTAAATTACGGTTTCGCCGATTCCCTGATTGATGTCCGGTCGTTCGGTGATTTCCGTGGCGTTGCTGCGCTCGTTGGAATATTTTCCGTGGTTTTCCAACGCGGTTCGGTGCAGCTGCCGCGAAACCGGCGTGAGATATCATCGGCGTGTTTGTTCCACTCTCTTGGCATAATGCTCGGGCCGGTATATGGTACGGGCCGCTCGCATGATCTACGGCAGTCGTTTTAAGGCCACCGGCGCCGATGCTGGCCCGCGTAATACTATTAACGATAAACATTTTCGACCCTGCGATCAAAGCGCCGAGACCCAACCGCGAACACAACTTGGACCTCGCAACGCTAATTTAATGGAATCGTTCGCGGTTGGTAGCTTTATGATAATCGCTCGCCTCGGGAAATCCCTCTCGCAGAACACAATAGAGGCGGCTTTACTGTGTCTTGCACGTGCGATATGCAACAGCTCTATCTCGCGGACTTGCGAATATTCAAGCACTTTTTGGGCGAAAATCGCTTTTCATTATCATTCGCAGTCTGTCTTCATTTCAAGGAGAATTTTAGCGATTTCGGGACAGCTGGAAATATTTGAGACAATCATTTCCCCCCATTTTCTATTAATTTTTCTTTCGTATTCTTATTTTAGCAATGGTATTACTTGTATTAGATCTTCTCACCACTTTTTTCTTGTAACAAAGGATTTTGTTACAAGTAACTTTGTCTGTTATATGCACCTTTTAAGTACAGTTTTGGTAAAAAGATCTCCTCTATTTAAAAAAAGGATGGACCAACATTCCTTCATTTCAAGAAGATACCTAATTTACGTACATTACACGTTATGCGCGAGTTAGAATGTATTTCAGGCGTTAATCGGCAGTCATCGATACGATTTCGTAAAGCAAAGACGTCCACTCTTTCGCACTGCACTATTAAATTCACAGCCTTGTCATTAACATACGCTTAAAATTCCAACTGGTTCTGCCCAATACCATCTTCTTACATTGTCGATCATTCGGGAAAAGGCAGTTTCAAGAAACACGCGTTCAAAGTTCCCTGAACAAGTGTCTTTTATCATCAGTTCACGAGCTGCATCTACATAACCGTCTCGAATTTCTCGCTGAAACGTCAGAAACATAATCTCTGTATACTCTGTTATTGATGGAAGCAAAAACGATCGGGTATTTCGCAGCGGTTACATCTTGAGGAAAGATCGAGCAGCGTCGTCGCGTTTGATCGGTGGCCAGTGTAAACCCACGACTGGAATGATTATCCTTGACACGCTGTAAATAAGGGACCCAGCTATCTCCTGGAAGGGATCTTCTCGGTTCTTATGCTAATGGATGCCCACCTTCGGCTCTCAGACCGCTCGAATAGAGGCTCGCTTTCTCGCTTAAACGCGTCTCGGCCGATTAAATACCAACGCAAGAGAAGGAGAGCGAAAAAAGGAGAAAGAAAGAGAGAGAGAGAGAGAGAGAGAAAGAGAGAGAGTGTGTGTGTAAGAGAGAGATTCACTCTGAGTACACGCGACGCATCCATCGTCGTTCCTCGATCGGGCCGGCTGCCGGGTCCGCGATCTATGGATCCCCGAGCGTCGATAAACGCCGACGGAATGTCCTACAGTGCTTCCGTGCCGTTCGTGAATCGAAATTCCTCGCGGGAGCAGATTAAGCCGCGCGCCGACGAAAAGAATCGGTTAAACGATCTAATATCCGGTCTGGAATTTGAATACTTTCGACCCGGGGCACCGGGATTAATTGAATCGTCGGACTTGCTGACAAATTCCACCTTCGTTCGTCCAGGACAAGACACGACTGCCAACATGTTCACCGATTCGCTGGGAATTCCTCTCGTCGACTGCTTGCGGCTCCAAAGCTTTTCTCACATTGACCTCCCTTTTTCACGTTTTTTTTTGTTCTAGTAAATATTCATGGCTGTTCCGTTATGGAATCCTTAAATAGAGCTTTAACTCTCATCTCGCCCTCGTTTTTTCAATTTAATATATTCTTCATACGTGTGGCAAATTGACACTATCGTAAACAATCGATATAAGTGACAATTTATTTTGCTAAATGTTTATCGAAAATAAAGAAAAATATATTTATGCGATGTTCTCTTCACATTTTTCATATGAAATCAAACGATATGCCGGACTAACTGCTTTTTACCTCACTCATTTACCACTGTTCAGGATATTTTAAAATATTTGGAAGATTAAGTGCTTTTTATCTTTCTGTTA
This sequence comes from Augochlorella aurata, assembly GCA_028455555.1. NCBI lineage: Eukaryota > Metazoa > Arthropoda > Insecta > Hymenoptera > Halictidae > Augochlorella > Augochlorella aurata. The sequence goes on from CM052164.1 coordinate 20,136,711, forward strand.
TTTGTTTCCAATTATTTAAAAATGATTTTATTAATTTAAAGCTTCATTTTCTGGATTAGTAATTAATGTATTCATTCTGCCCTTTACCGTTGCTCATCGTTCAAGTTTTCACTCACTTGTTATCGCTCAAATCTATTCGAAATTCTTCCGAAGTATTAGATTTCATCTCTCTATAGCTTCTAGGTATATTTTCAACAAAAAGGAAGTGACCTGTTTTTTCCTGCTCGTGATATTCATATATGTCCAATTGACAGACAGGAACCTTTTAGTAAGAAATATTGACATGTTTTTACGGTATATGTTTTTTCTTGAATAATAATAGATACATATACTCGGTGTTAAAAAAGTCAGTTTTTCTAAAATGTGAACCTTAAAAATAGTGTCAAAGTGACACCAGGAAGGGAAATATAATCGGAAATATAATAATTTACTTACCTTCTTTTTCTCACACGATTTCAAAATATCAAAGGTAGATAACTGGCATTCCTAAAATCTAATTTTACGAGCATGAAAGTAAAGTTACCGCAATTTAAAGTTAGCACAGGGAACTGTTCCACGTAGTTACAGGAAATCGGGGGTCATGTTTCATCGATCCTCTAATTTCGTGGCGTGGTAATTAGTAAATTGACGACTTGGGGCTACGTTTATCCAACTCATGGATGAAATTTAACGCGAGATATAGTGCGTTAAAGAGTTACAGGTCGATAAAGCTATTCAGGTGAGTTTTAGAGGCCGATAAATGCCGACCGAGGCTGTGGACGCCGCTGCACAACGGGCCCCGTTCGCATAAAGATTATTATTCCGTGATTGCGAGCGCGGAACTGGCCCCGAAGTTGCTCTCGGAATCTACCGAGATCCAATCTCGAGGCAGCACGTAAATCCTGCTCGCATCCTAGCCGCGAGGAGCCTGCATCCTGCAGTGAAATTAGAATAATTACGTCCTACATCCTGTCCAGACTGTTAAGAGAAAATCCGGGAGCGCTATTCTTCACGGCTTCGACGAAGAAGAAGTCCACTAAGGAAGATTGACGTCTCTCCTCTCTGTTCTTTCTCTTTTAGACGTTCGAGGAAACGCCCAGCTCTTCCAATAGCCAAGAATTCGCTTAGGCTTCTCTTTTTTCATTTCTTGGGACGAGTTCCTCGGGACCGCTGTTGGCAAATTGCGTCTGACACGCGACGTGTGAACGCCGATTTGCCGCGAATCAGCGACAACTTCCGTGAGGAACTGCTTTGCAAATGCGAAAGGAATGCTCGCGAATCTACGGGGAACAGCTGCGAAGTGGTCGACGTCGCTTCGCACACTGGTGAATCTGAAGTCGTGAACAAGAGTCCAAACAATTTTTTTCATGCAAGGAAATTCTATGCAGCGAATCTTATGGATGAACAGAGCATGGTTTCTCATTGAAATTAATTTTTAATATTCAACCGTCTTAAAGATATACTAACAAGGGAGATTTTCTAGACGTACAATTAGTGTTGAGAAACTAACAATTAGAGATTATAGTATCCCACCTGCTAACCTGCAATTAATATGAGTATGATACGTCTAGAAAATTTGATATTCGTTGGAAAAATAGAATCAAAGTCTGCCGTAAGTTGCTTATAAAATGGCTTCAATCTTTTGAGCTTTTCTACACTCGTGCGATTTATAATTTAGATTTAGTTTGCCGTTAATTTATTTTACTTGTTATTTGAACATTTTCGTATGTACAGACTACATTTTAAGTAAGAAATTCAAATTTTCGAAAATGTGACTTTCATCACTATGGTTCTAACCCACTCGTTTGAATGTAACGTCCGATTGCTGAAATTGAAATGAGACATTTACATTTTGCATGAAAATCAGAGGTCTTGCGATAGAATATAATAATAAAAAACCTATGCCAATAATACTATACGTATTGGTATCATAGGAAGATCATTGTCGATCTTGAAGAAGCAAATGTAAGAAGTATCCCTAAAAGTTGTTTAACAAATCTAGCTTGATTGCCATAAAGAACAGTACAGTTGAATAGTTAAGTTTATTCTATTCGATGGAGAAGAAGTTGTCCGAGGTTCGCACGGTGCACCGTCGGATAATTGAACGTGGTGCATCGGTGCATCGGCACGAGTCGATTCAAGGCACGATCCGCGCGGCGCGTGAAAGGGATTTCCGTGGATCCGAGGCACGACAGTATTGTGCTGGTCCCTGTCGCCGTGCATCCCGATGTTACACGATCGACAAACGCGTCAAGTGCGATCTGTCGGCGTGCGATGCACCGGCATGCATGCCGCCGCGCCGTACTGAGTTCCACGCGCACTGCATCTGACCGACTGCAATGCCAGCGCCCCTGGGAATGCGCTAGGTGTCCCGTCCTACGAACGACCATTATCCGCTGGCATCGCTCGCCGGCAAACAAGCCGGATGGCGATCATTTCGGCCGTTTAAGGACTCGTTTCGATTATAGATTGAATGATGCAATTGCCTGCCATTCCTTCGCGCGATCACTCCGAATGGCAGACCGTTAAAAAGGAAATGACAAACTTTTGTTTCGCTGCGTCCGTCCTGGGATAATTGTTCAACCGGATGCACTCGATGTGCTTTTCCATCCACTGTTCTTTCTTCGCTAATTGACCCGCTTAGTTGACAAATGGCGTAACTCCAAAATTATGAAAACAAGTTAATTGTGGAAATAATTCGTATTAAGTATAGTTTTATTTATCAGTGTAAATTCTGTGTATTTTCTTTTATATTGATATCAAATCAGAGCGAGTTTTGCGCGGCAAATGTAGTGACTGTAACATTATCTAAAACAGTGGGTTATGTAAAAGTCTTACATCACTCTTATGTTCGACTAAAGGATTCTCTTAAACGATAACCTTTTTCTACTAAGCAAATTCCTATTTCTGTAGCTAGAAAGAAGGAAAAGCTGGATTTGTTAAATTTCTCGAATTCGTCATCAATTTTTTCAAGTGCTAGAAAGCACTGCGAATGTAGAAAGTGGTAAATGAACTACGGATTTTAGAATTGTGTGGCAAAATCGGGTAGTTAAAATTTAAAATTAATAAAAATACAGAATTGAAAAATAAAATATATATAGTATTTCTGCATGGTTTATCGATTCATTTTTACCATGTTATTTTTTACAATTAGTTTTTTTCAACTGCTATATCGGAAAGTTTGTTACTTTTGGATTGATTTATCATTGATGTATAATTATATAACCTTTCTTCGGGTGCAAAGAAAGTCACCGTAAATTCCAAGATTCATATTTACAACACATATGTATGTTCTTAAAAAATTATATTTAAAAAAGTGGACAACTATTATTGACATTATTATTCGAATAATTTTAAAATCTGTATTCGAATAGTTTATTCAAATAAAAATTAAGAATTATTCGGATAAATAGATTAATTGTTTGAATAAAATATTCTACTAAAAAGAATTCATTCGAATAATTATTTTTGTAGTAACAGTCGTATTGCACAGGTGTAATATTAAAGGAATCTTCATTTTTCACGACACCGACGAAATCTGATTTCATTGACGATGACGAAAATCAACTGAAAGTCCACTTAATAATTCCGGTGAAGCAGTATAAACGCGATATCTAGCTTTTCCTGTTAACAGCATGCTGACTATCCCCAGCAGGTTCTGCTAACTTTCGGTTACAAGCTCAAGCTCGGCGCAAATACACCTGTCGTCCGAGTTTCTGCGAAGCTCGTTCATTCGAATCGCTACGGAGCGCGCGCACGCACCTGTTTCAGCGACGCTAATACTCGTAAATAACTGATTAACGCGGCGTCGCTAACGCGAATAACGTTCCCGACGAATAAACTCGCGCCAACGACTCTACGCCGAACGACTCTACACGTTTCCGAACCGATAAGGATGCTACACGACGATGATCGATAATTCAATACAGCGCAAAGTGCGAACACTTCAACAGTTTTGCGATAAAAACGTTGAACATTTTATAGAATGAAAATACAGCGACGAAACTCTTCCTGAATGTTTGCAGGATAAAAGATAAATATGGAGAGAAGTTTCGGTCATTTTTTACACTTTTATAGCTTCACTGTCGCGGAAATATCATATAGTTCAAAAATATATTTGATTTTTTTAATTCGGATTTACATTTGATAAGCTGAACGTTCCACCGTTCCATCGAGAAAATAAAAAAATATGCAATTTTTTGTATGCTGGAAAGATATATATTAAAATTTCGCAAATCCTGGATCTTATTCATTTTTGTTAGAAATAGATCCCGAAAATTACCTTCTTTTTAGCCTCATAGACCGGAACCTACCCTTAACACGTCATTTCCACTGTGACGCAAAATGACATGAATGCTACCACATTAAAATTTATAAACCAAATTATCATGCATTCAATTCTATTATAATAATAATAGGTTCACTAACGCTAACTCACGCTAACCGGTTCACTGAGCATTTTCATTTCATTTTGGCTTTTCTTTATCATCCGAGAATATGTTAAGTTTGTCGAAATTTCTGCAATATTGTGTCAAGAATGGCTAAACGATTTAAGTGCTTGCAGTCCGTCAGTTTCGAAGCGCGCTGCGCGCTCCAAAAGGCCGCGGCACGAGAGTTATAACTATAATGAGCCCCGGTTGGTAATGCGATCGGACCACGCGGTGAGAGATAATCGTATTTTATTACGTGAACCACCCTGCGCGCAAAACCACCGGCACGGCACGGTACGGCGGGACTCAACGTTCTCGCTCGTAGGAAGTGGCTTGATATTCGTTATTAGCGATCGTTAAAATTAATCCGGCTTAAAGGACTGCTAAGAGGATCGGCGCTGGCAATTTTCTTCGACAGCGCGTTACCGGCGCCCTGTTATTCTTTCTTCAAACGAGCCAACTTGCCCTGCCTCGCGCGAACAAAGCGGACAGATTGGAATCAGAATTGAAATTTATGGGCACGCGTTTTTACGGAGGATTTTTCCCCCTTTCACTCCTTCTCTATCTTTTTCGTTCCGCCTTGATAATCTCGACGCCCTCGCAACCGGTGACGTAAATCCGCCACCTCCTCTGGCACTCATCACCCGATTTTATAGATACATACTAATTTTCACCAAGTTGGATCATTATTTTCTACTTTGCGTACACATGAATTCGTTGTGGAATTTTTCAAGAAATGTTCCACACTTTCAGTGCAGTGTCATTTCAATTTGAGTGACAGAACTGTTTGTGTAGATTGAAAAAAGTTATGTATGCATTTTTTGCCGCCTTGCGCCAGCCGAGCTCGTCGCTCATTGGTCATTGTTTTTCGTTAATAACTCGTAAGCAAAGCCGCGGCTTGCATTTTCCCTAAGGAAAAAGTTCAAATGACCTCAGGAACTCCTTACTTCCCGGAAGTTCCATAATTTTTCGGACACTCCGTATAGTTATACCTTTCCGTTTGTACTATATCAAAAAACAAACAAGTAGGTTTATTTTAATGATGAACACTTGCAATTTTATAGCCGTAGTGTTCAAATTCAAATTCTACTTTGTTTCAAATATTTCTTTCTATAATATCTTAATGATACAATTTTTGTATAGTGTAAAATCATGAATTGAATTGCTGGATCTCGATCGTTAAGAAAAATCATATGCTGACACGCATACAGCTTTTAGCTATTGAGACGTACTTTGTAATAAAATATCGTAACTTTTACTGGAATCAATACATATTTTTAATGTCTCAAATTTTATTATAAATTTCGAAATTCTGTACAGAGTAAGAAACAATCTTGTCTTAATTATTCGCACGTTCTGGCTATATTCTTCTAAGAATTAGTCTATTCTTCTCCGAAAATACACCTTTGCAGTACCTTAACTTTCACGTCAGAAATTCGAAACGCAATAAAGGAGCTTAAAGAATATTTGCTAGAGCTCGAGGCTAATTATTCTGGCCGCATTGAGAAATTCGCGACCACTTAGTATCGATGTTTTTCGATTTTTTTTTCACGATGAACCAGAGTGCGGTACGTCGGACGGCTATTCGGGGACAATAATGACCTCGCTCGCAATTACGCTTCGTAGACGCGGAGAAAAAAGTAGCCGACCTCAAACGAACGTTTCTCTTTTTCTTGTCAGCGCAACATTAATCCCGGCAACAGCAAAAAAGTTTGCGACGTAGCACCACGCGAGTATCATCCTAGCGAATAAACTTACTGCGACGCGGCACGGCGTAGCGGCGGTACAGTGTCCCGAAAAAGTCGTGGTCTAGGATGTGGGGCTTTAAACATCGTTGACTTCGACGCAGTATGTTCCGAAGCAACAGCGAGTTCGTTTGTGCAGCGCGGGCCCGTGGGGAATGTGCTTTCCCGTCGAAACGGGCAGCTAGAAAAATGCGATTACGAGGAGCACTCGATTCCTCTACAAACCTCCTTCTAAGAGAGGAACGCCGCGCTTTTTCGCGATGCTGTACGAACGGAACAAGCGTGTCACAATGGAAAAGCGGAACGGGAAAACCTTTTCAACCCATTTTTCATGCCTGGCGAGGTTTAAATCGTGTATTATTACGCTCGGATCCGAATAGGAGGAAAACACTCAGCTGGCGTACATGAAAGCCGGCGTTAATAATGTGCTACGCGAAATTCCTGAACGCCGGCGCCTCCGTACAATGGAAATCATCGGGCTGCACCGTAGCTTCCAGCCCGCCACATTGTTAATCCCTAATTAGTTTCTGATACTTAGGCTCTCTCTATATAATTAACTCGTTAGTTCTTGCGTTCCTGTTTTCTTGCATTTTCCAATGATTCTTTTGTTTGCAGTGTATAATATGTGCCGTTGTAGCGAAGCAATTGTTGTAGTTTTTTTTTTATGAAACAGTAGTAACTTATCCAGTGTGCGATTAAACTATTAATCGAGGCTTTTACGTTCTCTTTGATGCCTTATTTTATTACTGAATTGCGGATATTATGCATTTATGGCAAAATTGAGTAGATGCAATTTAAAATAGTGAGAAGATTAAAAGAAGTTCCGAATGCTAATTTTTAAATTTTAATTGATTAAAAAAAGAACAAATTTGCTATTTAGATTCTACATCTTTCAATTGGTACAGACAATTTTTGTTCCGCATAGAAATTTACGATCTATTCATTACGTTTGTTACTGCAATCTTCCTGTTTTGCCGTGTCATAAAGTTTATCATAGTGTAGAGCGCGTTGTGTTCACAATTACTGCAGTGTAACACTTGTCACAGTTTAGGGAAGAAAAATTATTAACTGGGCTATTAACGGAGATATCTGTGATCATTTTAGTATCTTTTTTTATTTCTTGCTTTTGCTAATGTTCGGATATTTGTTGCAATTTATTATAGAAAAATAAGTAGCAATTGCCAAAGAATTGAAGTGCTTCTTATTCCACAATATTTCTGAGGCACTATAATTTCTCGATGTTCAAGAATAATCTCCTCTTTGTGCTGTATCTAATAAAAATTCATTAAACTGAAAATACAACGCTCCATTAATTTTCCTAACAAGTGGATCTTCATGCATTTATGACACAAGCGTATGTAATAACACAGTATAAGCCAATATGAAAATTACAAAAATTGATGAACATTATTCCGAAAATGAGTACAGAAAAAATTGATCTTGTTCCTTCCAGCAGATGCAGCAAACAATGGATGAAAATTGAAGGATCACATTTTTATTCGAACATCCAATCTCTGTATAATATCTTCGGAATCTTCATTTGGATTCGCTGAAGAATAATGACGCTATATGCTACACGATGCTCAGAAAAGATAGCGAGCCGGTAACAACCCATAATTTCAGTCATAATTCATTAGAAAACCGGCATTCTCAGTCCCCTATTCTACTCCACCCCAGCATCAATCTTTCCTCTCGTTCCCCGATACGAAATCATCCAATAAATCCGGCAGAATAATCATCCGAGGCATCCAGTTCAACTGTTTCGAATCCTGAATTTCGCGATGACAGTTCCCGGATCGAGATGCTCGAAGCGATCGTGAGATCGACGCTCGTTCAGCCGGTGTCCATTGGTCGTCGGCCGATCTGAATGGCGTAGACTTTAAACTCGTACAGTAATAGGGCTCGATAATGCAGGGATAATACAACAATAACCTAGGCCGGGAACAATGGCCGGGCAACAATGCCTGGACGGCGAACGCGTACGTTTACCGGCGCTGATTGCGTTCACAAGTGCAGTCACCCGGCCAGGTCGATGTCGGAGGTTTCAATGCGCCGAGTTGCATCGCGTCGTGCTGCCTCGCTGGGAGCATGTAATTACAGGATTCCTTGGCTACGAGCCTTTTCTTGCCGATGGAAGTTCGCTGCCGGCGCTTAGGCCCGCGGCTGATAGTGTTAGAGCTGCTGGATAGATGGGAGACACCTCGGTTTAGCTGCAGAGAGAATGTGGAGACAATGTGCAGACTTTAGTGCAGTTGGGTTCATCGTAAGGGACATTGGAATTTGTTGGTTGGAAAATAGTCTTGATAAATGGTGGTATGTATTGGATTCGATGGAGTTGGGAGACTTAGGATTTGTAGATACAAGGATTTTGATAGGATTGTGGAGATGATGTAAGGACATTTTGGACACTGGAGTAGTTAGGTTTACTTTAGAGAATATTATTTTTTCTATGTTAATCCGAACAAATGATGGTTCAAGTTATTGAGAGAGTTCAGAGGCTAATACAGTTAACCCTTTGCGCTAGTGGGTTCCGAAGCGGAGCCGTTTAAAATTTATCTTACATTGTTTCCGTAGCGGAGCTTTCGAGTTTGAAGATAAATTTTTAATGACTCCGCTCCGGTGTCCTCGAGAACAAAGCATTAAGACTGACATCTAGATATACCTCGATCTAACTATGGAGACGATATAGAAAGATTTTGGACATTTTGCCACAGGCAGATTTACCTTAGAGGATCTGTTGTTTGTAAAGTAATCTTGATAACTGATGTTTCTAGACAACAGTGAGGGAGATAGGAGACTATTGCTAGCTAGAAGAACATCTATTCAATAGAAGTAATCGTCTGAAAAAATTCGGACAGTTCACTACAGACAGGTTCATTAAAGAAGACATTGAAACCTATTACTTCTAAAATAATTTTAACAAGTTCTTAGATATACGTGAAGGAGTTGGGAGGCTACTAGACTTAGGGTTACTAGCTGAAAGGACCTTAATTTGACCGAAGAGATGATGTCGAGATAGTTTGAACATTGCAGCCTAGTCAGGTTTATGGTAAGTGTCACTGAAACTATCAAATTTTGAAGTGACACTAACAAGCAGTGCTTTTAGTTGCTAAAGCAATTTGGCGACTGTTAAGTTAGGATTGTTAATTGGAGAGACCACAATCTAACTGAAGAGATGATGTCAACTCACTTTGGACACTTTAACACAATCAGCTTTAGAGTAAAAGGCAGTCGATGTAACTATTTTTGAGATAAGAGTAAAAAGCAGTGTTTCAGTTGTTGCTGAAACAGTTAGGTAACTATTGAAGTTAGGGGAGATAGTTAAAAGGACTTTGGTATGACAAAATCCAATTACAACAGAAGAAATTTCGTAGACCACAGTGAAAAGTGTTAACTGCTGCCGAAGGGAACTATGGTTTTTTTTGTATTCCTAACCTTTTACAAATTCACTCAATTGTAGCACTGCAAAGTAATGATATCGTAAAGTGCTAAAAATTGGCTTCAAATTCTCTGTTTCATGTCCTTCAGCGCTGGCGAGCTGTACAGTTCAGTAAGTTGGAATTCGCTAATAGTTTGGAACTTTAATTAACAGTCTTAAGGTTTCGAGGGGCGTAGAGATCATTCTCGTAGAACCCTATGGCTAGTCAGGTATTAAGAGAAACTAGTCAAACGGTATCTCGTTAAGGCAGAAGTTTGATACCTCGGTTAAAGTATGAAGCGAATGGAGATTACGAGAGCCGGAGAAATGAAAATTAAGTAATTAATCGCTTCTCTACGGCGTTCAAGGGAGTTCGACTTCCGAACAATTGGCAATTACGGAACACAAAAAGCAGGCCGGTGCTTTGGTTCGTGCGTTACGAAACTCTGTATTGGTTAATTAATCGTTCTGTCGATGATTTAATTGCTTTACGAGGCTTGATTCTAGCTCGAGGCGCGGTCAAAAGTTTACTCAAACAGCAATGTTGTGCCTTTATACGGTCATGGTTTGTTCTTTATTAACAATTTCTGATTAAAATAGCCGAACTGGGTTGTTGGGAGTTCACTCTTGAGTACACTCATTACTAGATTGCGGATTTTTATGCAACATAAAAATGTTCTTTGCGAATTGCAACAAACATTAGTCAGGTAGAAATTGATTTCTTTCCTTAACAATTTGTTTACTGTTTTAAATTTTAGTTACACGTTTTTATCACAATTGTATAAAATCCGCAGACACTACTTTATTGTTGATTCTGTTTTTTTCCTAAAAATGTCAAAATCCTTCTACTAGTCAGTTACAACATTTTAGGAACACTGAGGCTACGATTACACGAAATTGATATCCTAGATATCAATAGAATATTCACACATTTTACGAGATAAACATTCCGCAGAAACTTATTTTGTTATGAAATAATTTCGATAAATTCTAAGAGATGAGAAAATCCAACGAAATTATGTTGTGCCATTATTAAACATTTTACGAAACATCTTAAAGCTTACCGGGAAATTTGTATGGTACTATACTCGGTGCTCTAGACTCTTTGACTCTAGAGAATGCCTACGAAATACACCAGCAAAGCACAAAGCTTTCTAGACGATCGCAACAGCGGTGTCCTGTCCAGACGAAAAGGATCAGACAGCGAGCCTAAGGAGGATTTAGGGTCTCGAGAACGTTTCTATGACCCTCGAGTCGTTATTAAAGGTTCGCCTCGAGTAACGGCGGAATTCAGGATAGTCGAAATTATGAAAAACGAGCGTCCTCGGAAAGATGGCGTCAATAACAGGTTGCAAGGCTCGAACAAGGTCTCTATCCTACCACGCTAATTGTTAATCTCGTGGAGACAGGAGGCTCAACGAGGCGTTGACGTTTTATGCATTAAATTGCAATGCATTAAATTGCAATGCATTAAATTGCGATTCATTAAATTGTGATGCAGCTATGCATAGGGCGCTACCGATCGATTCGCGTCCTTTCTCTTCCTCCGATTCTTCGGATGCTTTGCTCGAGGTGGTTGCATCGTAACGCGGTTGCACCTTGCGCGACTGACCAGTGGCCCGAGGCTTCATTAGCATTTTATGGGTTGTATCATCGCGCGGGTCACGGTGCTTACAACGTCCGTGAAAAGCGAATGCCTGTTACGCCGGACTTAAAAATTCCTAGACGCGCTATAGTGAAAAAGAAGCTCGTCCACCGCAACAACAGAAGGTTTTACTGGTTTATAACTGGAGAATGCGTGAAATCTGATTATTTTGGAATTCGATAAAAATCGGTCGACTTATTCTGTTCCGAGATTACTTGCAGAGGAAACATTTTTAATGTCTTAACTATCTGTAATTAATTGATAATCAACCGTTGTATATAAAATGATTTTCATACGTAAACAAATAGATCAATACGATTTTTTAGAGAAAATTGGAAATCAAGTGCCCATTAAATTTTCGTAAAACAGTATAAAGCGGTATAAAATCATGCGACAATAATCGATCCCGGGTTTCGGTTATCGCAGGCGTTGTACAGTCTGGGAAGAACAAAGGCTCGCGGGATGAAAATGTAAAATCCAAATATTCTCGCATAATAATATTAGGTCTTGTCAAATAATTATATGCTAATAATTTGACAAGATCTAATACCGTTATACGAGAATATTTGGATTTTACATTTTTGTCCCGCGTGGCCGCACTGTACGTAGCGACAATAGATCTCGCGGGAGCAGTAAAGTGGCAGCTACTTACGAACAACACCACGTTGTAGATATGTAGGACATATTTAAGGAAGTTGACGGAGCAGCATCCGTCGTCCCTGGTCCTGTGCCTGATTGTGGTACCCGGTATCCTCTCGGCGCTTTTAGCCATGATTGGTTGACTCGTGTCTTCGCGTGTCTCCGTGATCGTGGTCGTCACGTCGTCACCGATTCTGCAAGCGCAAGAACATTTCGCACTGTTAGAACGAGGATTCTCTTTCTTGTGACGAGGATTGGGAAACGAGGAAGAGGAGAAGAAGGGAAAGAAGGAGCTCGCTCCTGTGTCCCGTCGATCAAACCGAGGGATTAAATCGCTCGACGACGGAATTCGATCGGTCGTCAGTTTCGTTGTCGTTGTCGACGGTGACGCAGCGAAATCACGTTTCGTCGTCGCACTATCTCCGGCTGATTCGCGCCTCGAATTCCTACCGAGTGTCTTTCGCTCGAATTGCGAGTAAATCTATCTTCGTGATGGTCGTTCAGACTCGTTGGCGATCGGCCAGCGGACACTATGCACTTCCGACACCCACTCACCGGTCACAGGTAAGAAATTTAGATCGATTTCCACTTCCCAGAAGCTGACCAATTCTTAAGCCCTCGATTTTCACCCCCTTTAATCGTCAGTCACCCCTCGAGACAATTTTAAATTCGATTCTTCATTTTTCTTACCTAACTGCTGTCTCTCGCGATTACTTTGCACATTCTTCACTGCTTGTTAAAATTTTCAAGCAATTGTTACGACCCTTCCAATCTTACTTCAGGATTTTTGGATATTTCCATCGACATTCAGAGCAGTGTGCATAATTAGAAACTTAAAGTAACGATTACATTGTTGCTGATATCTTAACAAAAACTTAATAAAATACCGTATTTGCATATTTCTATTTTATATTCTTTTTAACATAGAAATATACAAATACGATGATTTGTTTAAATATTACTAGAAATGTAAAAGCTACTTTGAGTCTATTATTCACACCACTGCATATGTCATCGAAACATTATCATTGAAAACAGACATTTAAGTATAAGTAGCAAGTTATTATATAAGGTACGTGGTTTCATTTGTATTTGATATTCTGATTTTATTCCGATTCTGACCCTTGCGTGAATTTCGTGCTGTCTCACCGCATCACATTTGGCTTCGTAAAAACGTGAAAGGAAATTGCAGAACGATGTAACAATTAACGGGAGAGAAATTGATCGGGCAGTAACAGAGAGACAAGTTTTACGGCGGTTACACGGAGCCACGAAATCGAATGAAATCGGATGGTAACGCTGCAGGAAGGGGGTAGGGGGCTGGAAAGAAGCGGCGATCAAGGAACCGGAAGTAACTTCGTCGCAGTTCAAAGGATAAGCGACACGTGTTGGCACGAGCCCATCGCTAACATCGTTTTACGTTGCCAAGGAATGTCGGGCTTCCTCGAGTCGAACACGCTGCCGCCGTACCCGATCGACCGCTTCTTTTCCCACCGTCTCTTTGCCTTCCCTTCTTGCTTCTCGCTATCTATAGCGGTAACCCTTTTCACTAAAACCACCGTCTCGTCGGTGTTGCGTGCAAAGACTCGGGAAAACGATTCCATCTAGCTTCTGCCGAGGATTCTGCCTCGGTTCTTCACTTTCTTCTTTTCGCCACGCGATAAACGAGCAAACTTCTACTTCAATCAATGGCTGTGATAGAGCAACGATGCTTTTTGTTCGATTCGATTAGCCTTATCGTTTTCTTGATTTTCGTTTCTACAAAATCTTCTGCAAAGTATTCTACGCGAAACACGCCGTTTTTTCAGAGCTACTCGTCTTCAATGCGGAAATTATTTACATACGAATGGAGCTTTACTAACCGGTCTGTGAAACCGTTATTAATTACTTATTCATTTGTAATGATAATTATAATTGTCAACAAAAATAGTAAAAATGGAACGTTTTTAATATACTTTGCTTCTATTCAATCGACATTGGACCACCCCTTCATTATCGACGTGCAAAGTAAGAACAATTGATTTTGATTTTCTATTTACCACTCTTATATCAATAATAACGTAATATACATTAGCTGTGAGATCGCTAATAGTGATTATGTAAGTTGTAATAGGTGTAGTAGCTAAGGGTTTAACATTCTAAAAAGGAATAGTAACAAGATTTTTGAATTTTAGATTCGATGTGCTAACGATAAGACTGACATACTTTGACATTACTTAATTTTTAATACAGCAAAGACATCCGCTAATTAAAATTTTCTAGTTCCACTTTACCCTCTAACGAGTTAAACTTAGTTAAGTTTGCCGTACACCTGATGTAACCAAAGCTCTGTTGTCGGTTTCAGAAAGGCAGCTTTCATGTGATCTAGCTGTCGCAGCATTAACTTTAGTCTAACTTGCTGGCATTCTCTGTAATGATTTCCTAAAACCATCTGAGGACCTGGTTAATCTACCTCTTTAATATTTTTTACGAACGATCCCTTGAGATCACTTCAATATTGTGTCAACCTAGAGTGAATCAATATTTCAGTTTTGTAATTTTTTATCATTAACGTCATAAGGAATGCTTACTTTTGCAGAATCTTATGATTCAACTCTTTATCAATATCCGTGTAAAATCTCTCAAATCAGTATTTATAATGCTTAAAAAATTACTCATTACTGAATTGTACTCGAGTCGATACATACTGGGTGTCCCAAATATTTCACATCGTTTAAAACGGGTGATTCTTAAGATGATTTGAAACTTTTTCCTTCCTTACATATCTACAATCAAACTTCTTATCGCGCATAGTCAAGTCAACATATTGTTAATTGCAAAGCAACACAAAATATTAGTCCATCAAAGATCAACCAGGTTGGTCAGTAGAGTACCGAACTCGACCAACACTCGAGTTTTCCCTACAAAGATAATAAACCCAGAAGTGCGATCTCTTCGCTAACGAAGAGTGGTTCCCCCGGTTCCATTTGGGCAGGTTATTCAAATCGCACGACAAGATCGGGTCTCCAATTCGGCGGTGTAGTTCGTTACACGAAGCGACGAAAATTTCGCGCGGTACAACGGGGATACGATTCGTTTACTCGGGATAACGACGAGCTGCGAATTAATTAGGAGTCCGTGCGCGGCTGCGGTGGCAAGCACCGAGCTACGGGAGGGGGCCGGTTATTTACGTCCGTTAATTGTGTGTCCGCAATTAGAGCGTGCGCGATCGAGAATCCACGAACCGGCGAATAAAGACTTAATTGTGCCGGGAGTCCTCGTTGCGAGCCGAATTTTTGGTCAACCGCGATTCTAAAGGATAAATGCCGGGCTAATGAGAACGAAGCATGGGGCGGTCCTCTCTCTCTCTGCCTTGTTCTCTCCCTTTTTCTTTCTCTCTCTCTCTCTCGTTCTCTTCTCTTTTACATTCGCTAGCCGAAAGCCGGAGAAAAAAGACGGAGGTGATGGCAACGGTGCCTGAGAAACCTGAGCAAGGAAGATGAAAGAAGAGAAACCGCGAAATTAAATGGGAGTGACCCGCCCGTCTCTTTCGCGTGGGCGAAGCAGTTTTGACTGCTAGCTTCGAGAGTATAATGGAAATTTTTCTTCACCGCAGTGGTCTGGGAAACAATAATTTGTAGCGAAGATTCAATTTTTCAATTTTGATATTTGAACGAAATTTTTTGGAACTCCGAAATCCAGAATATTAATAACCTCATGCATGCAAGTATTCATACTAGAACTGTCTATGCGTACTAAAAGCATATCCTATGTATGAAGAATGTTAGGTTCTTTACAATTTAAACTTTAACAAGGCTTATAAAAGGAAATGTTTAACGTTGGACTTCCTCTCTATGAAAGCTTGGACTATTTTTAAAAGGGGCACGTAAAGTGTTGAGCTCGTATTGCTGCGTAGTGAACGCTCGTATTCAATTTAACAAATTTGTTGTATTACAAAAACATATAAATATGAATACTTATCTTTAGCTTCATATTATTCTAGCTAGTGTCAGGACGAATTTAACGACCTTATTATAATATAACGTCACATCTTGAAACAACGCTGAAATAATTGAAGCCACAGAAAGCGAATTCGCAAACCACTATGCGTCGCTGAAATGCACTGGTCTGTTTTATTGCGAGAGAGAAAGAGTGGGGAAGGAGACTCAAACGCTTAATAAACGGTAGCTAGACTGTGCAACGTCCTGCGGTTATTGGTCTCCGCACGGTCATTGATTACCTCCTTGGAACACACGGGTCGAATAGTTTCCGACGCGAGGTGCATCACGATGCATCGCGGTGCATCCTCAAAGATCGGCCCTGTTTCCCCATGCTTTCCCCTGTTTACGCTGCTGCGCGCCGGCGGTGTGTTAATCAGCACGTTGTTTCCCGACCTTCTTTGCTTTGCAACCCTGCGCAGCCTTGCACGTTCGATGCATCCCTGAACTGCATCTGCGATAGACATTTTTGGTCGACGCAGGATGAAATACCAAGCAATGGAGACAAAAGAATCGAAGAATATTCTTATATGCTCTTTTTTGTGTCGAAATCATCGAAGGAAGAAGTATAGTTTTATTTAATTTCTGTGCAATAACTTCTTGCAATTGATTCAGAAAATGTTTATGTTATTTATGATTTTAGATAAATTGCATGTTCTATGCATTTGTAATTTTTCTGGGTTTCTAAAAATCAGTTCTGCGATCAAATTTGCGAACAGTTTAATAAAGCTTTAATACTCTCTATATAATACGATATTACATTATAGTATTATAGTATTAAAGTATTATATTACATATTATAAACTTTTCTTTTTCTATAAATTTTTAATCCGGCGCGAAAATTAGGATATCTATGTCTCCTATGTCAAGGTTAATTGTAATAAAAGAAAATATATTGATTTGTTTACAGAATCCTGACACATCTGATTATCAACGCATTTGGGAAGAATATTGAAAGAACGGATCAATTTTTATTTTAAAAGTATGTTATTAATCCGTAGATTTGTAATTTCAATTATTGATCTTATTTCTGTGTACCGCCGGAGAAAGATCAGTGGAATTGATAATTATCGTTTCAGTAAGAAATAGTAAGAAATCAATGGAACAGTTTTGACGCAGACAATTGCCAACACCTACATTAAATTCATATTAAATTTCCAAGAAATTGACTCTTCATACTAGTCACTGTTGAAATAGAAACAATACTTGCGAAGTGAAATCATAAAAATAAATAGCAAAAGTGTCTTGCAATTCCCAGGAGCATTTTGAGCACTGAACATGAAAAATAGCTGTAAGAAAGAGCATAGGTGTCGCAGAAAACAAAGGGAATGCTGGTATCACGCCCGTAATTACGGAATACAAGGTTTAATAATAACGTAATAAAGGCGTGGCGAAGACAGAATTACTATTGTTAAACGATAAAGCAGAGATCAAAGGGACGAAGCAAACCCCAGAGGCAGTTCCTTCTTTACATTCTCCGGTCCAATTAGGAGCGGTCTCTTTTCACTATCTTCTTCCACGTTACACCTTGTACGATTATTATTATTACTATTATCTCCGAACGCTGTTTCCACCATCAAATTCGCTCCGTCTTCCCGCACCCGAGGAATGAGAAATAAATCTCAGATTTCGAGAAGCGTATTCGATTCGAGTACCCGGTTTTGTAATATTTTGAAGTTGAAGGAATGGGTAAAGTGGAGCAGCGAAGCAGACCTTCGACACTTGTGCCAACTTCCTGATCCGCAATTTGTTGGCTAAGTAATAAATGCCCGATTTGAGGACGTTATAGTCGACTTTACCGTGTTACCACGCCAACGAGCATTGTCTTCCTTCGACCGTTCTTATGGGACGATAAAATTTCATTTTCGCAGGATGAAGATATTTGAATATGAGCTATGATTCGCGAATACTGTTATTTCGTGATTGAGAACTGCGTATAAAGCTGCGCTATTGCTGCTGTTTCCAAAAATGGAAACAAACAGGATTCAAAAACCATTTCTGAGAATTTTATAGTTTCAGAATTTTTCAAGTAAGGTACACAACAAAAGATTCTATATTTTTGCACTCTACATTGATACTTTGACTCAACATCATTACCCCCCAATACGTTTTTCAAAAACACGTACAAGATGCTACACTTTTATACTCTACATTGAGACTTTGACTCTACAGTAGTCTTATCTTTTCGCTTGCGAAAATTAAAGCTCTAGATTACCCCAAATGTAGGTGCGATTGGAAAAGACAAGATATTGATCATATCCTGCGGCAGTGTTCCATTTATGACTTAGAAAGGTTGAAATCTATTCATCAAGTAATTTGATACAAAGCTCACTACTGGGGTTTGTCGGATTCTATATCCTTTCCAGAAAGAATGCGGACTAAAAATATAATATCTCCGCAATAAGCATAATTGTGTCTTAACATAACAGTACATATTAACACGTCAAGCATCAACCTGTTTCGTTTTCCTTTCTGTTTAACTCGCGTTACAACATTCTGTGAAATGTTTTTGGAAACCTGTAATATTTACTATCCCTTGCTGTAAATATGGCCCTCGCAGAAGTAGGGTAAATGCATTTGCCATATTCGCAGACATGATCCCTTTCTATTAGCCGCAATTTCCAGGAAACGAAGGACTCAATGTAAAAAAACAACGCCTTCTGATTACCATTACCGTCTCGCTCTCCCATGGCCTCTTCCTAGCTTTTTCCATCTTGTTTTCATTCTATACTTTCGATTATTGGCTAAGTTACGCACTGAACAAGAGACGCGATTAGGTGGAGCGAGAGACCATCTCTCATTGCCCCTCGCGTCGATTAGTTTATTGGTCTTCTTATTTACCAATCGAAGTAGGTTTCGGGAGGTTATACACAAGTGGGGTTACGGGCGTGCAGGCCAGGCAGAGCGAACGAGATATCCTCCTTATCCCTCGACAGAAATTGTGTCATCTTTGCAGCAAGGGATAGTAGATACGTTCTTTTATCTCCAAATTATTTAAAATTTATTTATATACATAGAACAATATAACTGTTTACATGGTGATCATCATGTTAAGCAAACGATTTAACCGGATAACGAACGTAGTAAATAAGTGCGCAATAAAAAAACAGGTGGAGCGGGTGAAGCGTCTATATGGAATCGAATAGTGTTTTTTTCAGATGGGGGGAGGGGTTCGAATAAACAAAGTCAGATGTTTTTAACTAGTTGTACACGAGGTGGGAATTCCTCGAGGACAGTTCTCGCGTGGTTACACCGGGAACATTTGGCAAGAAAGAAAGGACGGGTAGTGGTAAAGTTAGCCGCAAGTACCGTCCATTACACGGGTGTCTCGGTAGGAGAATGCAGATATGGATCACGGAACGGTGCGGTAAACAACGACGAAAAACTGGAATAGATCAAGGGGAGGCAAGACGTCCAAGAGGGAAATCTCGAGCCCGTGAAAACTTACTGCTTCCGGTTCGCGTCAAGATGCGCCGGGGGCGTGTGTCTTGCCCGAGCAGCTAGCTTCTGGAGATATTAAAATCTATGGCACTTTGGTAGTAGAAAAATCCGGGGTTTCCTACGAACTTTTGCCCGATAAATACTCCTCCATTTGTTTCCTAAAAGGCTAAGGTGTTTCCGAATACGTCTGCTATTCTTCTTGCGAATTGAAATTGAGATCTTCGTGCTCACCTCCGGACAAAACTTAAGAAACTTTACATGTTATTAACATTCGATTAAAATTTGATATTTTAAAAAAATATGCGTCTTATTAAATTAAAATAACATATCATAGTAAAGTATATAACACATTGTTTATATTGCAATATTGTTTTATTTAGTGCATTCGAAAAATAAAAGAAGTAATGAAAGTAAAAAGAAAATGTTTTTAAATAAAAAAAATAGAATATAAAATAATAAAAAATTATGAAAGAATAAAATTAATATTTCCAGTAATTGTACATTGTAACATATCTAGTAATTGAATTGTAGAGAATTTATTTATTCTATTTTATACGTTACTTTTTACTGCCGCTTTCAATATTTACCTTGAGCGGACATGGAAAGCAATATTGCTTCGTTGATAGTCAATTTTGATCCACAATATTTGCTACCATTTCCGGTAAGGACAAAGTAAATTGAACTTAAAAGATATAAATCAAGAGAGACAATGGAGAGCGTCAGCTTGCAAATCGTATATCAAGAAAATGGAGATCTTTGTGCAAAATAAAATTTCCTTCGTGCAATTTACCGGCTCTCGAGATAACCAAGTCTTTGTTGTCACTAATTTCGACAGATTAACGACTGGGCATTTTTATTATAAACTTCCTTATATGACGGGTGATTTTAATGATACAGAATTCCTTCAACATGTGCATACTAAAAATGTGTATTCAGTTGTCAGAGAAACATTAAGAAATATATGTTACAATGCGTGGAATAAAACGAAAATTCTCGTTTCTCGTCGGTAATATGCTAATAGACAAAACTACCTTGTTTTTAAAGTAATTCTACGATGAAACAGAACTGTTTGTTATCTTTTCCTGGATTTCCCACCCATACCATTCGAAATATGCTAAATACAAAATAATGATAAAACGTTGAATCAGGTCATAGTATTAAGTAGTCTGACAGTATTTTTGCTTATCCCCCACCGCTGACCGCCGTCGTAAAAACAAGGGAAAAATCGTCTAAATAAAAAGCTCTTTTCTGAAGAAAGTAACAATGAACATTAGCTTAACTAAATCTGTGGAACAATTTTCCTTCACGGAAACAGATTATTAAAGGTTACTTCTCCGGCATGTAACAATGATCCTGCAATAATCCAGTGAATAACGACCGAAATCCTAGGCGAGCAACGATCAATGGAACTGATTAGATAATTCAGAAGAGAAATCCGCAGAGGAGGAGCAGAGATTCGATTTTCAAATGGAAATGATTGATTCGTGGCTCGTGTCAGCTTTTAGCGCCAGTCAAAGGTTTCGACAGACCCGTCAAAATTGATTTCCTAACTGGCTACACGTGTCCCTAGTCTCTAGCGGTACGGTAACGGACGTCAAAATAATCAACGCCAGTGACAGCGGGAAAAAATTCATCGGCCACGCGCCGCTTCGCCCAATACGGCTCTTCCGACGACCCACGTGCCACGATCTTAAGGTACGTCGCACGCCCACGCCGACCCACGTTCACGATGACGCATCGATATGCATCTTGAATCTGTTTTTACAGACAGCACCGAAGAAATAAACCTGCGGTCTGTCAATGGGCTTTTCGTCCAATCGTAAGCGCGACCAATAAAGCAATTCGAGTATTCGTAATTGTCCTTCGCACAATTTAATCGGATACATTCATTCATTCATTATTGTCTGGCACAGAAAGCACAAATCGAAGCTGCTTGTTTCGTCTCTTAGCTGTAATAAACGACTGTAATGACTAGTATACTGGGTATGAAGAAGTGACAATTGTTTTTGTGGTGACGAATCTACCCGTCACGAAGAAATGGCAATTTTATTTGTAATAAGTAGACTGCGAATTTTATATATTTGTAATAAAAATGGTTCGGTGAAAAATCAATGAAAATATTCAAAGATTCTATGGGCATTTATGTAGCATTTACAACTCACTGAAATTACTAAAAACAGAAAAATATGGTACTTGACTCATTTTTGTTGCAACCGATGAAGATAAGTTTTATTTTGCATAAAAATCTGCAGTCTAGTAACGATGAATATACTCGTTATGGAAAAGTGGACATTTTTTGTAACAACGAGCACACTCGCCATGGAAAGAACATAAATACAATGTAGCTCTCTTAAAAAGTGGTGAAGCAAAATTTCATTGAACATTTTCCTGTATCATGTTTTGGATTATTAAGGATGCTAATAATGCTATAAGAATTTACAGCAACAAATAATTTTGTATACTCGAATTTATGCAAAGAAGTTTGATTGTATAATTACAAAGTAGATTGAGCTACATTTTTGACGTAGAAAATTTGTAAATTATTCGAGCAACACGAGTAGATTCAGATTCAAAGTTTTTCAAGTGAAGAACAGCGTTAGCATTTCACGTGGGAATTCTGCTGTCAGCAAGAGAACTGCAATGTCCTCTTCCCTACAATTAAAATATGAACTTCTATGACTGAAGAAACTTTTAACATGCTGCAGGGAGCTAACAATCATTATCCAACTCTATAGTGAAACAATTTTTCGCTTTTAAGTTTAACATGTTCTGTTTTCAGTGTGTGCAGCGTAACAGAAATTTGTTGAGAATTTTCCATAACAGGAAAACCAACTCCAATTAATAGTTCCATTAAGTTCGCCTTAATTAAATCTGTTATATACCAGATAGCAGATATAAAGCCATAAAACAATGATTCTTGAATGCTGAATTTCTCATATATTGTATTGAATGTTTGTAAAATAAAGTAGAGATTTTATAAGAATTTTCCATTACAGGTGAACGCTTCAATTAAAGTTTCCAGAATTGATATAAAAGGTTTAAATTAAATCTGTGATACACCAAATGTCGAATATGAACCCATCATAATAAAATGATTGTTGGCTCTTGAATTTGACATGTTTTGTGTGAGATTTTTTAATGCACGAGAAACAATTCCTAATTAATACCTTATCTACGAATGACGCCATTTGGTGTCAAATTGAATTCTGTCATCGATAAGCCCGTTGATAAGGTATTAAATTGTTCTATTTCGAGTATAAAGTTCGATTGCACCGCTGATTCTGAGGATTTAATTTTTCCGGTACGGGGTGGATCGAACTTGGTCGGCTCGATCGAAGAACGAGAAAGGGGAGGGTTCACGGACCGAGCTCCACATATTTTTTGGCCAGCGCAGCCATAACTTGGGAAGGCTCGCGTTAATCGCGAGCCCTGACACGCGCACGAAGGCCCTCCTATCGAAAACCATGTCTCATAATATATCAGCGTCGACATCGGGGCTGTCGTTCGATCCCTTCCCATCAATTTGCAGCAGTGCCATGTTCCCAGCATAGACATATCCTCATTTATCCCAATGTCCTACACGTCCACAGTCAATTTGCTAATCGAGCCAATCATCCAATTGCATTAACCTTGCTGGCCACTCAGAGACCCCGGTCTCCTTTTATTGGCCGGTTCCTGCGACAGGTTGCGGATTCGTAAAACACCGTTTCAAGGTGCAAAACACCATACGCGACAATCTTGTGGACCTTCGCTTGCCACGGATCGTTCACCGAAATCTAAAACGAAACTTTCGTTTCGTGCATTTTTATTTAAAAGAACCGAATCAAATGACTCAACACGTGTATTTGTTGTTCGTTGCTTATTGTTGTATCGCATGGGTTCTAGGAAGTCAGAAATATAGAATAGAATGAATAATGAAGGATGAATGAGTGCGAGAAAGTTCAAGGGAGGGAGCATTAACATACAAGTAGCGGAGAAAAATCTTGGTGGATAATGTGTTTGTTCAAGATAGGAATTTATAATTAAGTTATTGTAAAATTGCTTTCGAAAGCCAAGGATCAAAGAGACCCCTATGACTCTGTTTGAATTCCTCTCCAGGAAAGTGAAAATAAGGATTCTTGCAACAGAGAATAAAACAATAAGAAAAATAAAACCAGGAATTTCTAATTGAGTTATTACAAAACCCCACTGCTAGATAATTTTTTTCTAATTTATTAAAAGATCTATGAAATCTAAGATTATTATTAGACATTATTTTACTACATTCCAGAAGTATTACATATTCAGAAACATATATTAAAATAAGTAGTAAAGGATGAGCCAATAAAATAGAATTAGAAATAGTAAAGCTAGTAAGAGGGTAGAGTTAAATTGTTAAATAATTGATAAAATGCTAGTGGCTGATACGTCTGTCCATGACTCGCCAATTCTACTTGCTATGGACATTCATAGCGATAAGCTAGTAATGTGTAATCAAATTCTTGCGAAATTCCGCTGCTGCCATGTATGGATATAGACAGAATAGAAACAGCCGCTAATGGATAGACACGTGAGCTAAATTACGCCGATGAAACGGACGTTAGATGAAGCCTGGATATAATCGGAAAAGAAGCATTATTCGAAATTACTATTCCATTTTTCTATTTCTACCGTTTTCTCCATCGCCAAATTACTCTTCTCGTCCTGTACAGGGTGTTTCAGAAATTCTGTTATGAAAAATAAAATTGCTTCTCAATTTCATATTTATAAAAATCTTTATTTTACTGCATTTGCATACTGTTTAGAAAAAGCTCTAGGATTAAGGAGAAAAATATTCAACGGATCATTATAAATCTATACATCTTTTAACACACTTGTAAAGTTTAATTGCCCACATAAGTATTGAAGATTTGCGCTGTCGACTTTAGCAGTACGTCTGTTCATTACTTACCAATTCCACTTCCATTTTATTCACCACCAACCAGAGAAGCATTCACAGCCGATTCTCTTCAACACGAAAAAACACTAAGAACAAATTTTTTTTACACTGCGATCGTTGTAAATTTCACACTCTGTGCACACTTTCGGAGAGATTAAGGGTACAATTTCACCTTTCTCCTCAACGATTTCTAGACTGCAAGAACAAATTGATGTCAATGCAGATGTTCTACGAGAGCACTTGTCATTCTTATAAATTAACATTTACTTCTTGTCAATCTGGCAATATGTGTTTCACAGTGCATAACTTATCATAAAAAAACGTTAGAGGATGTTTCATCTAAAACAGGCTACCTAATTATCTTCCCTAACTGCAATGCTAGACTGTGTACATATATAATATTTAGAATATCATGGATGATTCTGAATTTAACATAGAAAAATGACATTCCCAAATTACAAACCATAAACATTAGCACTGAGAACGTGGGCTTGAGTTCATTTGGACTCGGAGTATATATATTGTTAATCTAGTTTCTAACAAATAATAGACATTTTCACACACTTTATTAAGGTCTATAGAAAAACTAACGTGTCTAGAAGGAATACTTTGACAAATCTGTTGAAAAAATTGCAAAATAAAATTATATAACACGCTAAGCATACTTAGTTATATTTGTTGTCCGAAAAGTTCGCCGTTCAATCGTTAATAAATAACAAATTATACACGGAAGTAATAAAGCTAATTAGGTGGCCTGTTTCGGGTGAAACAACGTGTACACTAACTGTAGATATATAATAAGGTATTTTATGCATCTAGAACTTTCTCACTATAAATTATCTCAGACTTTCACTTTCACAATGATCTAGCCATCGACGCTGGATCATCCTGTACAAAAGGATTGCCGCGTTACACTCGGTAGCCCATACGAATCCGGCGGAGAGGTCGAACCGTTCGAATTCCTATTCCAGATGTGCTTGTCGATGGAACTTTTATTTAAAGGGACGAATTTCCAATGGACTCGGGGGTGATGGTGGAAGACTTCACCTGGGCGACACGTGCGCGTCACAGATCATACGGCGCGCTGTCACGTATCGACGGGAACATAAAGGCGGCAGTTTCTCGTACAGTCGATTTAAGACGGAACCGTAATCCGAACGATCGATCCAACCCCTTACACACCGCACCTCTTGGCCCGCGAACTCCGAACCCGTAAAATTCGTCCGATAAAGGCGGAATGGCGGGAAGATTGGCTGATTTTACGCGATCGCTCGTTAAATCGCTGATCGAAAATCCTTTCGGCTGGAACGACCGACAAAAAGCAGTCGAACGATTGCACATGACCCTCTTGGCTTTGCACAATGCGTTTGCGATCACCTGGAGATTATTATCGTTATCCTTTCAATTTACAGAACGATTTAAGTTTGCTCTTGTTGTCCCTTTAATTTATAACTCTTTCTTGTTTCCTAACGATCGAAGATTCTGATAGAGTATTTTTAAAACAGAATCTATTAAATGTGAACATTATTCATTTGTTTTAAGCACCGCAGTGCAGAAAACATTTAATCAGTTCATACAGTTTAATAAATTTTAAATATTTTATAAGATTAGCAAAAGGAAACTAAATTTAGAAAATTTTTCTTAAATTTTTGTGAAGCCTGATCTTGATTAAAATTTGGAATATGTACAATTATTATTGCTTGACATTATTTTTCAGTTTTATCTTCCATAGAGATCCAATAAATAATTCTAACAGAAGACAGAAAATATATTCTTTCCAAGAATCGAAAAACGCTGAGTGCTCCAGTCTGCAATTTAATTAGTAGGGTCCAATAACAGAAAAAAAATTGCACAAACGAAGGTGTTTTACGATGACAAATATTGGAAATTGCGTTTGAAGGACTTAAGAGACGGTGCTTTGAAAGATCTTGGAAATCATCTTTAAAGAAATTAAAGTAGCTGGTAAAAATAGTGGAAAATATTGGTGGTTAGGAATATATCGATAATTATCCTCGAAGAAATTAAAGGACTGTGTTTGCCTGCAAATACACGCTTAGAAGATTTTTATAGGGTTGTAGATCAGGCAAATATTGACTCGAAGCCTCTGTTACGTCGCGTTTCGATCATTGGAATGTAAACCGAGCACGCTTTGACGAGGACGATTAAAATGTAGCTGTTAATTCAATTGGGCGTTGCCATCTGCGATCGTGAATCTATAGAGAACTATAATGGCGTCTGAATTACAGTCGTGAGTCAATAACAATTACCGATCGCGGAAAGTAACTCGAATCAACATATTACGTTTTAATCGGCGTCGGTGCAGCGCATAACCGGATTACATTTTCAACGGACTTCCGCGCGCTCTCGTACGTTACAAATGCTAATAACCATAAGCCCGGTAATTACCGGGAGTGTCAGCTAACATATGAATAAACACAGCGATTTGTCACGCGACAACCATAAGAGCGCGCTCGCGACAAAGACGCTATAGCGGGAGGATTCACGGTCGCACCTATTTCCAGTGAAATGAGAAGAAACCCGAGGAAACGCGCCCGTGACAGTTGTAAGAACTCGCAAATTTATTCGCTGAAAGCTGTCATACTTTCTAGTCTAACTTCGCAGAGAACGTTGTAGAAAATCTCGCGGAGGATCTCCATCCTTGAATGACTAATTGACAGAAATTTATCATGGAAAAATTTGAGAAATTAAGTTAATTCAGAATAGTAATTACGTTAACAGTGCAATGAGGTACTGTGCAATATAGATCACTGTAATTCACACGCAGCAATATTGATCACTGTAATTCAAACTTCAGTAATAGTGGACATCGTAATCATGATGCAATACACCTCATCGTATTACACAAAATTGCAGTTAGACGATCGATCACATTTCACGTACCATTATGTCCTGATCGAATCATACGATAGTATAGCTTGATTTAACAATTAATAGCATCGGAAACTATTTTGTGGGAACTTGTAGATGCTTCGTATTAGTGACAAGAAATGTGAAGAATAGAAACAAGCGTATGGGTGTTGCTTGCTTCCATTGTACAAACCAGAGGATCCTAATCAGCGGCGACCATATGAATGCATGCTTATACCACAAACATGAATAATCACAGAACGTCGTTGAAAAATTCACCATCGGCAAGCAACTTCAACTTTTCAGAGCAAAAGAAGCATAGAAGCACTTGTTCCAAAATCGCACCAACCGTGTATACGACCACAACGATCAATGGATCATAATCTACATGGATCACAAGAGCGCATATGTTAATTTAAAACCGCAAACATGAAAAACCACCGTTCAAAGATTCACCATCGCCAAACGACCCACGAATTTTGAATAAAAGGCGAGAAACGCACTCGTGCGGTTGCATCGAAAACAAATTTGATGCGCACCGTGTAGCATTAAACGCATCGCGATTCAGCTAGTTTGCACAGGATCGAATCGTGGAAAAAGAACTGCATTGAATTGCGGGATGCAGCGATTATTCAGTTACCTCTCGCACATCATTATGCCCGGTGGTATCGGAACGTTGCGGATCGACACGGTATCATCGCCGGTACCGATTGCGCGGCGATCGGTCGGGACTGCAGGTTGCAGCATGCACCAGCTGGAAGCGCGAGCGTACGGCGCAGCGCGGGGAAAACTGCAACAAGAGGACCTGGGCGACGCGACGAGATGCAACGAGATACAACGAGGCGCGACGCGCGCTGCATCGTCGGCCCACGCCATCCGCCTCTGCCTCCGCGTCCACCGCGAATCACGATTGCACCGCGTGCACCGTGCGAAATTGGATAATGCGCTCGTGGATCGGGGCTGGATAAGTTGGATCCAACTGCCGGGGATCCAACAGCCTCGGTCGCCCTTTAAATCAGGGTTATACTCAGTCTCGGCTAATCTTTTAATCGATTTACCAACCGGCTGTTCGAAACATCCATGCAGCTTCCTACAGAAGTACTATTCCTTCAAAATCTGACAACGTCGAAGCAATTTCGTTTGTGCGACAGAAATTGGAAAAAAAAAACGTTTGCCATAGTCGTTACTCTTTTTTGCACTCTTCAGATTCTGATAAAAGACTTGCTGCAATGTACACTTAATAAATATACGTCTTATTAAATTAAAAGTATCCATTACATTGAAGCTATCACACATTGTTTATGTTGCAATATCGATTTATTTAACTCGCGTGACAAATAAAGAAATTACAAAATAACAAAAAAATAAGTAAAAAAGAATAAGTACAAAGATAAAATAAAGATAAAAAATTAAGAAATTATAAAAATATAAAATTAATGTTTACGTTGACGAAATAGAAATTTGTATCCTATATTATGGTTTACTACACTCAAGAATATGCATCTGTGTAACATGTTTTTTAACTATTGTCGGTAAGTGTACAATGTATAGATAACGTCACTCATATATGATTAAGATGATAACATGTCATAATTTTTGTGAAACAAGCATTTCAAAATAATTTGAGATATAATATAAATAATAATATAAAATATGTACAGGTATAGTCACCAAACTTGGACTATGCGGTTAAGAAATTAAATTAGTATCGTCGAGAGTTTGTCTGAATTTTTCTAATTGATTTTTCGAATTTTTCTTACATCAAAGGATAAGAATGAGAATGATTAAGAAGGAACGATTATCGAATAACAAAAAAATTATGAATATATTTCACGCAATCCTGATCCCGCGGCCTCATCAGTGTCGATTGCTATTTACTACTAAACCTACTGAGCACTGAAAGTGACTGACGTGTATCGTTCAATAAAAGTGACAAGACTAAATTGATTAGATATTATTATTATACATTATTATATACATTTTTGTTATAACGTAGGTATGGATTAGAAAATTTATTCAGTCATTTGCTATAAAAGATTCGTTGCAGTTGCAACAATCTCAAAATAAAAATTATGAATCAGACACGGTTATAGTTTTCGATCTTTTCCAATCAATTTTCCAAAAATTTCATCTCTCGCGGTGCGGAACAAGGAACGATCAACAGGCTCCACGATTCTGGATCCGCGCTCTTATGTGGGAGATGACGAATGTCCACGGAAACAGCAACAAAGAGCCCTTTAACAAACGCGAGAGTGATTTAAAGCGATTTCTCTCGTGGGACTCGCAGGAATGCGGCGTTCCTGACGTGTTTGTTACCGCGGTTTTGTTTCCCGTCGTCCGTCGAGGATTACGATGGATTTGCGACGTTACACTGTTTTTTTATTGTGCTTTATGCCCGTGGTTTGTTATTGTGTTCGCAGAATGATTTGTGGCACTTACTGTTGTCGATTTCACTCTTGGACCGAGTGACACTACGCTCGACAAACTCATTCTTCTGAGTAGAAGCAAAGACTGACCTGAGGATTATGCGGCACATACCTGCACCCCTCCATATCGATCTCGGCTAATTCATCTTTCATCCCCTCTCTTTTCAATCATTTCCGAGCTGTCACCATTCATTCATGATATGAACTATGATTAATTTCAAGGAGGCAATATGTCCGCCAGTTTAATCAATTTTGTCGATCTCAACGATATCTGAAGTCTGCTAGAACTCGAGGGTATTCGGATAATAGTACGATGATTTAACATTTGTGGAATTGGACTAAAATTAATAATATAACGAATAAAACGGTTCTGTGGTTATGGACTCTTACAATAGATATTTTGTCGCGTGTGAATCGTTTTAAAGTGAAAACTGTTTAAACCGCTGTGAAATCATCTAGCATTTTTCTGCAGTATGTATGCAAGATGTCTCACATAATCATCGTCGTTAAATATCATGTATTTTTTTAAATTTTCCAAAGTATTTTTTAAATAAAAGCTAAGCCGTACTTCTGAGCTGAAACATTTTTCAATTTCTTCTTCAGAGATACGAATGCTTACCTTACTTTTTTAAATAAAGCTGTAATATATTTCAACTATTATTATCTCTGCAATAAATCTGCCAGAATGATTGATATCATTTTATCTCATAAAGCAGAGCTAATAAACACTTTACTGTTAAATCGTTTTAACCTTTTGCGCCCCTAAGGCCAGTTGCACTGTCCAATTATTATAGGCGTCCTACTTCTACAACCAGTGTGACAGCCGCCCAGACTTCGTCATTCAGAAATCACGGAAAAACTACCATGGAGTTAAGTACCAATATGTATATGCATGCACACGTACAGCCTAATCGCTTGGGAAGCAAAAGGTTCAATCAGTTCACGGTGTTGGAAAATTGTTGAACAAATCTGTTAGTGCAAAGTCATCGATTTATTTACAGTGATGTATATTAATATATTATAATGGTACAGTATGATGCATAATTTTAGCGCCGCGTCAGTTTTTAAATATTTTATTCATATGACGTGAAAGAGCATAGTAAACAATGAATTTCAATTGTCATTTATAGCTTATTGTAACCGCGATTGTATTACAATAATACATACAAATTATTCGTATAAGACGAGAGAATGGTTTGAAAAACCTATTGAAAACTCAACTTCAAAAGTAATAAAAAGAAAGAAAGACATAAAAGATTTCTGAACTTCATCATCGTTCATGTTTATGCATCGCAGTGTATAATTACTACTATAACATTATCGTATATACAAGCTGCCTAAAAACTGTCTCAAGGTGGTTGACAATGACGTTGAATATTACAACTATCTGCAAATTTTTTCTCAATAAAATTTCAATGTGATCAAAGCATTCAAATTCTGCCACCCCTTCCGAAAGTATCGGCAGAAAGGAAATTGCGCAAGCCGATTAGCAGAGGTTATCGCGTAGGTGGCAAGTGGCGAAGCAGTTTTACGATTTCTGGGGGCAGCGTGCACGTAACAACGTCGGGGTTTCCGTAATCCTCGTATTTCGGGGGCAGGAGTGACGTAAAGACGAAACGAGTGTCCTTTACGATCGCCGGAACGGCCTCGGCGCCTTGTCCAGGTGGCGAGAGCGATATCCGGCCGTAATAACGCGATAAATAAAGACGCCCGTAACTTCCGTTGTAACGAAGAACATAACGCGCTGGATTCGGCCGGACCACTTTATTCCGCGGCGTACCGGTTTATAAACGGTTAATTACGCTCCCCCATTCGCTGCCCTTACTTTCGAAACGGCAGGAAACAACGACGAGAGAGGGTTCCCGCATGATTCTTCAGTGACGGGTGAGAAGGCTCGCTTGTGTTATCATAAAAGCGAATTTTTATGCCGCGTGAGAAACGGTCTCTTTAACCCTCGTCGGTCATGGACGTGATTAAAGTCTACCGTCATAGACGGTGTACTTTGCATTTTAGAACTTTGCGTCCAGGATAACTATGCTGATCCCGCTTCGCGACCATAAATCGACGAAATTATAGACCGACACCTGCCCCATTGATATCTTGCGCTAACTCATGCTGCTAAAGTGTTCTCGCGCTGGAACTACGGCTCCCGACAAAATCATTGTTTCACTTTCTCCTGTTTTATAAACTGTGGAATATTTCGTTGAGTTGTCTAAAATTAACACTAAAATGTGACCGATGTATGTTTGTTTACAGAAATGACAGTATCTCTTTAGATTTTGCGAAATTTTCATTGTACTGCATGAACTGAGGTTCAAGCATTTCCTATGAAAAAGTCTTTATGATTATCACTATTTGTAAATAAGTAACGGGACACATTTTGACCACGACAGGTTTAGTTGATAACATGTTTACCCCAGAGCTCGTGGAAGTCGTACGAAATCGTACACAATGTAAAAATAGAGAAGAGAAGATTTATTACAGCAGTTACTTCTGTGAAGACAAATTTATTTTATTTAATGGACTATAGCGAAAGTTACTTATACTGTATGCAAATACTGGATGCACTTATATGCAAATTAACATCCACAACCTTCAAATCTTCGGAAAAAATAACCTTTAAAGACAGCATTCGTATTCGACTTTAGATATCGGTCAAATTCGACATAAAATGTTTTTTGTAACGTCACTATTGAAGGAGGTATATAAGAGCAGGTATATTTAAAAATGTCATATGAGTAACTTCAAATTTATCTACGCCCTTACAAATAATTATAAAATACTATCTGTTAGGCAGTCTTTCAGATGACACCTGATCGGTGAAAGGATGAAACGATTCTATTTTTCAGTCAATATGTTGATAACAAAATATATTGTCTTGCCTCAACCCCCCTCCACCCCTCGAACCAATAACAATCCAGCCACATTAATTAGGACTGAATGCATTTTAAAGTCACTTGAGACCATCTCATTAGAAAGCAAAGGCGAAAGAAGGCGCGACGCGACGTTGGCGCACTCCCAGCCAGTTGGGTTTTAACACTCGGCTCAGACAAAGACAATAATTACACGATTCCATTTCCAGACTATTGCGAGGTTGCACTTGATACGCTCGAAAAGCAATTAATTCCGGGCAACAGACATTTAATTTTCCCGACGATGACGCGCTGTTGTTTGGAATTCCATAAAACGCGTGTTGACAGTGCTGCTTGAGTATAATAACGAAAATAGCGTACACATACACTAGGCAGAGAGGATCGATGGTTTTCGAGGCGGACCGATTTCCCGGCGATGATCGCATCGATCGCAGTCGGTGGCGTAACGAAGCCGATAAAACTCTCGAGCCATCTGGCTCGCTCCTATCTCTTTTATCGTGCTGTAAAATTATACATCGAGCATCCGCGTCGTTTGCTCGCGGCGAGCGTGAAGAATCCGCTTCGGCGGAAACAGAAAGTCTGAATCCCGCGCTGCGAAACTGAGCCAGTTCGCGAACGCTTGCTCGTTGTTCCAACGGAATCGGGGAACTTTTGATGGAATCGAGGTAAAATGATGGAACCTTTTCGAATCGAAGCAGAAATAATGCAGATTGTGTGAAAAATAAGTAGGATGAGTAGCCAGTGTGTATTGACTTTGAAAATATTTATTGAAGTAGACTTTCAGTCAGCGCGCTGCAATGCGTTCTGGTTTTTGCATAAAATGAGAGAACTTTTGATGGAATGAGAGAGACTGGTGGAACCTGTTTAAAATCGAAATCGAAATGGTGCAGATTATGCAAAAAATAAGTATAACGAACAGCGATTGCGTTTTAATCTTGTAAATCTTTATCGAAGTCCACCATTCTTAATCCTTCCGCACTATTTAAGACATCGAGACATTTATAATTTGGGGATTAATGTGGATCATAGTAGATATTAAATTTTTAGGGAAGATCTTGTTCTTAGCTCGTGTATAATGAATACCATCTGGATATTAACATGATGTGTCGATTTCAACAGAAAAAAATTAATAATTTTATTAACTAGTCAGACACGTGAAGCAGATTTTGAACAAAGTATTCACAATTTTCATCGCGCTTTAGATAACGCGTATTCTAAGACAAAATGCAATTTGCCAAGCCATGAGCGAATAATGAAAACGCGAAATTTGAATTTTCTTTTCAAACCTTCCTCATTTTTCGCTGATGGACTTCATACCTCGCCGCAGAGTGGTCGATTCCTTCTAAAAACGGGGCAAAAATTATTATGACTTAAAAACTTACTTTATTGACAGGAAACGAAGTGGAATATGCAATATTTATCTTCGCAAATGCACGCATACTTTCTGTGAAGTACAGACATAAGCTCGTTATCGATTTCTACTTTCTTTCTTGTTGGTAAACCAATCAGGCTTGTTATTTCAGGGTCTGATGTTATGCACAGCATAACATCGTTTTTGGCTTTCAGAACTAAAAAACCTGCAAGAACCCGCAACTATTTTTGGATTTCACGGTGTAAGTACCATATTATGTACTATTGGGTTGGCAACTAAGTAATTGCGGATTTCACTCATAGATGGCTTCAGTTGAATTTTTAGGTTTGCAGACGTAGTACAAATGTAAAACACATTTTGTTATTTGATAGTTGGCAATTCAGCTGTCAATCAGTAAAAAAAGTTTTTTGATCGGTTGCGTACTTTTCGTTTGGCGTTCGTTGAAAAATGGAAAATCAAAAGGAACATTTTCGTCATATTTTGCTGTTTTATTTCCACAAAGGGAAAACCGCATCGCAAGCTCATAAAAAGTTATGTGCTGTGTATGGTGACGAAGCCTTAAAAGAACGGCAGTGTCAAAATTGGTTTGCCAAATTTCGTTCTGGTGATTTTTCACTCAAAGATGAAAAACGCTCTGGTCGTCCAGTTGAAGTTGATGATGATCCAACTTTGAACTCTTACCACCCAACCGAACGATCAATTCTGATGTCTACATTGAACAACTAACGAAATTAAACAATGCAGTTGAAGAAAAGCGGCCCGAATTGACAAATCGAAAAAGTATTGTATTCCATCATGACAATGCAAGGCCACACACATCTTTGCCCATTCGGCAAAAATTATTGGAGCTTGGTTGGGATGTTTTGCCACATCCACCATATAGTCCTGACCTTGCACCATCTGATTACTTTTTGTTTCGATCTTTACAAAACTCCTTGAATGCTAAAAATTTCAATAATGATGATGATGTCAAATCGTACCTGATTCAGTTTTTTGCTAATAAAAACCATAAGTTTTATGAACGTGGGATTATGATGCTGCCTGAAAGATGGGAAAAGGTCATTGATCAAAATGGGCAATACATTACAGAATAAAGTTATTTAGTTCCATGAAAAAATTGTCTTTCATTTTCTAAAAGAAATCCGCAATTACTTAGTTGCCAACCCAATATAATACAAAAAAGAATTCGTTGTAACGGATTCCAAAGAAGTTACGTATCGATACTCAAATTGTTGGCTGTCACAAATTTTATGTGTTATCTAACTAATTCCTCCATTATTATAATACTTCGAAACCATATCTTCAGTTTCTAATCAATTAGGAATTTGTTCACTTTTACATAATTATAAAGATTTAAATAAGTTTCAGTTATTAGTAAAAGGAAACATAATAATTGAACATCTACATAACAGTTTTCCATTTACAAAACATTTTTTTTTATTCTAGTCTTATTTTCTAAGAAAATTAACAACTGTGCGCCGCACGCACGAAAAAAATTCGGGAACGAGGGAAACAATCAATGTTGCTTTCCCGGAGCCGCGAATACCGCCGTTCCCCAGCCAGTCAGAAATTTATTTCTGCGGACTCAGCGAACGGCCCATGTTCTGGGATGAAATATTCGGATATGTGATCGGATTAAGTTAATAGAGCCGTGGACCGTTCGACAAATTGATAGGCGTTCAGCCCTTCGTCGAGGGAACAGCTGTTGCGTGATTTTTTCCCGTCGAGCCGAAACGATCGGCGAACAAATCGCACGGCATGCAGTCAGCGTACGGTCTTTTCGCACTGTTTTTATTCTTTTTTTCTACGTTTCTCCTTTTTTTTTTGTATTCACCGTTGGATATCATCTCTCAGGCCTTTTCCATCGGGCGAGTATTGTGAACCGCACAGCCGAACGGCTACTGCAATACGATTCTCAAAATAGATTGAATTTATTTCGACGACGCGATAATGGGAACGTGCCTGTCTTCTCGAGTTGACTCGCTTCTGCAATTGCTACTGCGTCTTTCCTGAGTTTGGGAGCTTGATTCTGGTGGTAAAAGCCTCTTTGACTTTACTTTCGATCGTTGCAATTGGTCGTAGTGTATTAAACCCTTAGGAACGATGCGCCAATAAAGTGGCTTTCGCGGATGTCATCTTATATTGCAACGCGTCACACTCAATTGTGTTATTATTAAAGTTAAAGATATGTACAATATCTTTAAGAAAAATTATAATTTAATCATCAAAAACTTTATTCCAATGTGCTTGTGTAGAGAACAGCCTCATCACATTGCAGTGCTGTATCGTTTACGCGTAATTTGCGTCGAACTCTGCTATACAGAGAAAACGAAAAAAATTTATATTTTTTTCGATCTGGTCTCGTGGAAGTAAAAATGTATACTCTTTTAGTTCTGTTCATTTAGGAAGCGTTTTAGATCCGTATCAGTTAATTTCCATTTCAAGTTTGCAGTTTGTAGAATAGCACAGAATTTTACCTCGGATGAATTTCAGATATGTATCATCATAGAGCCCCTAACACTTTTCTAGGAAGAAGTGGATCGAATGAATAATAATTGGAATGTAACTAACGAATAGGTAGTGGAGTTTATGCATTTATCGTAACAATGCGTGGCTGAATTACTAAACAGAGGAAGACATTAACAAAAATTTGAGAATACTGTTACACTGATAATTGATCTTGCTCTTACAGAAAAGTCTACCGAATACGAAATTCGAAACGCAGATCAACGGGAAATAATTAACAAACATCTGTCACGAAAGAAAGACTGCACCGATTTCGAGTGATGCGTTCGTTGCCATCGCTACCGTCCGCTTATGAACGTGTATACGATTGAGTGGGTGTAGAGGAAAAATCCCGATGACACGGGAAAGACTCGCCCTCGGCGTTCACCCGGCAGGAATATCTTGATTACACGGAAACCGGATCGGGAGCGGGAGTCAAGCGACCTTTCTCTCTGTCTTGGCCGTGTTTCATTTTAATGGATCGATTAAGACGTACTTTTCTCTAATTAAAAACGATCGATGACGGTGGCTCGGGTTCATCGATCATCCTGTTCCCTCGGATGACTTGACGTGGCCGGACGATTTCCGTCTCGTTAAGTCCTTGCGACGGAAAACCACGCACTGACAGCGCGAATAAATTAGCAGCGATGGAATGCGTCAATTACTTCATTGATTACTTCGAGGAACTATTTCCTAGGTTCGCATAATGATGAGCTGTGTTAGAAAATTTCAAAAGCGATGGAACGTATCGATGATTTCGTTGATTACTTGAAGAAATTATTTCAATGATAACTTACAAAAATTATTTTCTTAAGAAAATTTAAGAAGCGACAGAACGTGTCAACTGTTTCGTTCGTTACCCGTAGAAATTATTTTCCAGGTTGGCGCAATGATGAGTTGTATTACAAAATTTAAAAATAGATTAGGAGGCTGTAGATTTTTAGTCGTTCGTGAAATAAAATTTTCGTGAAATAAAAAAGATAATAAAGATATTGTGGCCCCGTTTCAGTCTTCATAAAATGAAGTATGGAAATGCGAATTTGCATGAAGTTGTGCAGTCCAGTGGCCACAATGAGATCAAGATTAAAGGAAAGGAAAAATGGAATTCATCGACCCAAAGATTCTCTGTAGTGAAAGTAAAATAAAGACACTGACCATTTTTTATTGATGTAAACGTTTTCATCTGTTGTAGAAATTTGCATTTGCCGTAAACGCATAAAGATTCATGGTTCATTGAACGTGCAGAATAATAATTATTCAAGTTCGGTCCTTTTGAGCAAGACTCTAACATTGATGGACAATAGATGAATATACTTTTGCGGATTTTCTCTGAATTGCGCTGTAGAATCTGCAGTCTAAAGATGTTTGAACAAAGCCAGATCATTCAGAATGATAAAAGCTGAGTTATTTTCTGAATTTTCCCGCTCGACACAATGAATGATACTGTGTATTGTCTAAATCGTTGCAAATACGGCTATTATTTCGAGAGCATTTGCACCTGATGCGAATAAAATAAACGATATTTTCTGCGAAACGGACGTAACAGCGTTGTAGTCGGTGTGTTAACATGAGTTAAGCGAGCTATAATTATGATTACATAATGCTGAGGACGGCGCAGGTAATTAATGACATAGAGGTCGTCGACCCTACGCATTAGCTCACTTTCGAAAACCAAGAAATAGAAATACTAAAATATCATCGGGTAATCCGACAAAGTTCTCGAACGGCTTGAAAACATGTTCAGGAATAATTCAAAGAGGATTGATCGTCTCGATGTATAATCCGCGAGATAATGGTCGAGGGTTGGTCGGACAATTATCTGAAACTGGAGGAGAAATCGACGGAGAGCCACAGATCGGCGAATCATGGCGACCGAGGAAATTCTGAGTTTGATAATATCGCAGCACGGTCGATTTGAAACCACAGGTCTCCTCCTG
The DNA here is from genome assembly GCA_028455555.1 of Augochlorella aurata. Taxonomy (NCBI): domain Eukaryota; kingdom Metazoa; phylum Arthropoda; class Insecta; order Hymenoptera; family Halictidae; genus Augochlorella; species Augochlorella aurata. Next base: position 20,174,884 of record CM052164.1, read on the forward strand.
CTGCGACTACTAATTTAATTAAAACGTCCTGCGTGCTGCAAATACCTATTAAATAACTGGCCGCAATTACGAGGAAAGACAACAGCCGCTTGCCTCGGCAGTGGAAACTTGTAAGCCTGTTTTTAATCTGGCGTCGTTTTCCCCAGCGAGGACCGGTCCAATTAGAAAAATGCGCTCGGTGTCGCGTGTGTTCTGCGCTCGATTAATTTTAATAATCGACTTCGTTTCGTGATTATTAATTCGCAAGATGGATCACGCTTAATTCCACGTCTCGCGCTTTTTTCGCGTGTAAACGCGCCACTGTTGCTCGGATCACGTTTCGCGAACCGTTATTTACCAACGCCGTGCGAACCAATTCTCATCAATTTGTGCCTTTTGTCACATGCTCCTGATTCTATTTAAACATTATCACTTGAAATTTAATTTGTTCATACAATTTTTGGACAGCACTTCATTCTCCCTTTTATTAACTCCTTGGATACAATATCGTGTCAGACTCCTTACGAAAATTTCAAACATAATCTTCAAAGTATGGACGTGATTGGCTTCTTTTAAATCGAAATCAAATGAAATTTGTTGTACTCTATTTTATATCAACATTTATTCTGATTCTTTGGTCACTCTGATGCTTATATTCTATTTTTACCACGACTTAAATTAATTTCATCTGTGATATTTAATGAAAGAGGTAAAAAGCAATTTTTGGAAATCTAAAAATACTTTATATGATACAAGAAAGTGGACTTTTAGATTTCATTGTTTCAGATTATCATATATTTACAGTAGAATTAGACAATAATTATTGCAGTACGAGCAGGGTTTAAAGTATTTAAATGATCAGCTACATATCGCGAGCCAAAATCTATTTAAAACCTTAACCCTTTCAGTACTACCGCCGCCTATTGGCGGCATCCACCAAACATTCTCTGGGTCCTGCTGCCGCCAATTGGCGGCATACGCTAAACGTTCTCTGGGTCATCATCTCTTATGTGGTCACCGATGACTGTCGCGATGACTGTTTTTATTATTTCTTAAAAACTGATCAGTGTCGCGTCAGATAAATCACATGAACTCACATGAAATCATTCACACGAGATTCTGATCTGTTTCTAACAGATTTGAGGCAATAAAAATATGCAGGTGCAGACTCTTCGAACGTCAGAAGTTTCACGTGATTTCACGTAACGTGATATCAGTATCAGTATGTTTCTACCTTAAGCGTCTTAGGGTTAATCATTTCAGAGCACCGTCTGTCAGCTCCAGGAGCGTTCAAGACGCGGTTCCTGAAGCGTCCGCAGTTGAAAGGACTTAGTACGCGGAAAATCGCGTAACATCCGCGTGGAAAAAGCTGCGAGACGGATGTCGGCCGAGGATTTCCGGCGTGAAGGAGTACAAAGTTGAAGCGACTCCACCGGCTTGCAATCTCGGTTGCGGGATAGAGAATCGCGGAGCAACGACGCGGCCAACGAGAGCAATCTCTGCCCTGGGGATGGAGTCCCACCCCGCGGCAACGGTTCTCGCCCCCTGGATGGGGGCAAGTTAAAACGGGGAAAGTTCCGGGAAGAGATTATGGCGAACGGACACGAAACGTTGCGTCGCGGCTGTGCAGATGCTGCTCGACAACCTGCTCCCATAACGAGCCCCGGCGACAGAGGGTTAGAGGCGTGCTCGGAAATTGTTCGCGAAGGGACGTTTATCGCACTCTCTCTTTCTCTCTCTCTCTCTTTCCCTCTCTCCCCCGTTTCACCGCACGTTCGTTTCGAGGGGTTACGATCCTCGCTGAAATATTCGCGGGACCGTTGGCCGCCGATTTGCATAAGCGGCGAACGTGCGGATTTAGAAATCTCGCACGGGGAAAAAGAAATGAAATTCCTGTTTCCATCGACCGCGGAACGTCGCGGAATTGAATTTTTTTCGGACAGACCCGCACATCATATTTATCTTGCCTAGGTGAAGTGGACGTTCTGTCATCATCTTCTACGTTAATTTTCTGGAATTTCCTGGAGCGGCTTGATAATTCAATGTTTTCTTTTCATGTATGACAGGCTTTTAGTGATATATATATTAAATGCGATTTCAGATGAGGTTTAAGTTGCCATTACACTGCGGATCTTCATGCAAAATAAAAATTGTCTTTGTGAATTGCAAGAAGCAGAAGCCACATAGAAAATTCATTTTTCCCTGAATAATGTCAGCGAGATATACTTGTACCTTCTCATTTTCGTGACAAATGTATAACATCCGCAGTCCAGTCATCATTTTCCCAGCTTCAAAGATCGTTATAAAATAAAAGCTATCGTTTCAAATACACACCGTGGATTGGGTAAAATTTGCGAATATCTCTCTGTTCGTTTGTACTGAATCTGTCTGTTCACCTTTTCGGCAGCAGAGCTGAACAAACGATCGCAGCATCGTGCAAACTGTGCTAAACAGTGCCAAACACACTCTCGAGTGCCCGAATACAGCCGGGCCGCTGTTCATCGCAGTATTTCGCTTCGCCAGCTTGTCTCGTGTACCTCTGATCGATCGAAGTTCGAGATCGCTGAAATCAATTCGCTGGAAGGCCGAGTCCGCCAGGTACGTGTTCTCTGTTCGGTTTCAATATTTGCGCAACGTGTCACCGAATTATCGAGCCTTAGCTCTCGCAAACCGATGTCTTTTCAGAGTTAATACATCCGGTTCCGGCCGGACAATCGAAAAGACGCAGTTCCCAGGTACTCCTCGCTTCAGCGAAAGCGGAAGCGAGAAGTTTAGTAACTGGTACCCTCCCTGGTCGCGGATTCGCATGTTTCACGGCTTTTGCTTTCTTCGCGACCGCCTCACAGCGGTCGGGTTTGGAGAATTCAGTGACAAATTGTTATAACTTTTAAACCATTAGAGATATTGCAATGAAATTTTTACTACAAATAATTAAAAGATATTAATATTTAGCTACTGATAATTAAATATTTTTTTGCATTTGTTAAAGAATAAATTTTAATAGATTTCAATCAAATTTTAATAAATTTTAAAAATTTAAATTTTTTAAAAATATGAGCGTCCAGGACAAAAATCGTAACTTTTAAGCTAATCAATTTTCAATCAAAATGCCTAAATAATTTGTCAAAGAAAATACAACAATCTTGTTTATTTTTTATTGAATAACCAAATCTTACGTTTCTATGATTGAATGCCCGCGGACCAAGCTGTTGACCGGTTATTGCTACATATTTTTTTGAAGAACTCCGAAGACCGCAACTTTTTGCAAAATAGTTTTTACTGAAACCTGGTCTAAAGTGTAGGCAAATAAATCAAACTTAATTGCTTCATTTAATTGGAATAATATAACCCCTGGCCATTATTACGATTACATTGTAAAGTAGCGTTCTGTTCATAACGCAGCGTAGACAACCTGTGTTGTGAACTGATTATTCTGCTCAAGTTTTTGAACAATATGTTGCTGAATATGGTTATATAGATATCTTAACACATCATATACATAGTTGTGAATAGATATGAAGCAATGACTTTTTTTAATTTTGTTCATTGACGACCGCACTGTGCGCGGTCGGAGAATCGTGTCCAAAGACCGTAAAGCAACCAAGTGCCGAAACAAAACAGGAAAATCCAATTTGTCCCAGTTTACCTGCGTTCCGCGCCTAGAGCCGAGCTGCGAAAACAATTTTGCCTCGTTTATTTACCATAGGAAACCCGTTAGTATCGATCAATGCTAGCGGAATCCATATCGATGCGTAGGGACCAATGCGTGATTCGAAACGGAATCGAAACGTGGACGTATATTAAATTTTATAGACGTCGAAGTGTATCTTTGCTCCCTTGTTGTAACTTTTGTAATACTCCCCGTGTTTGCTGCCTCGGAACATTGTCGGATCAGTCATTCTCTGCGACTGCGTTGCTGAGTCGTCGAGACTAGGTCATTCGTGAATTTTAATACCTGTACGATTGATTCCCGAGTCGAAAATACAGTGTGTCCCAAAAGTCACTTGCAATCGGGAATTGAGGGATCCCTGAGGTCATTTTAAGTAACTATTTCCTTGGCGCAAATGCAATTTGCGGTTTCGTTTACGAGTTATTAACGAAGATCTCTGACCAATGAGAGGCGAGATCGGCTGATAATGTGAATCAATGTCAGACATTGATCTGAAATGGCAAATGTTACGATTACGCAAAATATGATCTATTAATTAAGACTTATTAAAATTATTGAAGAAAGCAATTGTTGTATTTGATTCTTATGTTTTGCCATTGATGCGGACAACTTTTATTTTGCACAAAAATCCGTAGTTTTGTTATGCTAAACAAAACAACCTAACCTTTTTGTTAAGGCCATATCTCTCGCAATCTTAAAATTATCGATGTCCAAATTTTTCGTATTCAAGGTCGCGTGAAGGTCTCGGTATTGTAGGACATTGGACAGATCATGATCGCTACTCGCCGTAATGATAAAAATAAATGCTTTACGATCTGAGTCATGAGAATCCAGTATTTCAGAAAATGTTTGAGAAAGTTTTAACGCATTTTGAAAACGCAGCAATCGAACACAGATTCTTCGGAATTGGCCATATTTTAGATTACTAAGACCTGAGGTGATTTTGCGAGCGAGGAAGAATCGTGAGTTGACGGTTCGGTTAATGGTAGTACAAGGTCTGTTTCGACAAGACCAAGATTACAATACGTTTCCCTGCGCAGCAGCAGCAATTACTTCGCCGGAAATCGGGCGCAGGAAACGTCCCGTCGTCGTCTACGGTTTTTTCCCCTGACAACGGAAAGAAAGTACGACGCGAGAGCAAACAGAATCGCATCGAGAGGGGGGAACCTGCTCCTTGAAAGCGGCCTTCGAGTTCACCGAATCCATTAAGACCCGTAGTTTGAATACACTGCACATAGATATAGCATCCTCTAAAGCGGATCCTCCGAATAGTTCCTTCCGGAAGCAGGCCGGGTTTACTACTGTCCGTTCTCGAACGCTTCGAAATTCAACGTTGTTCCTGTTTGAACAGAACGTCACGGCGGAATCACGAGAGCGCGTGTAAATCCTCGAGTCGGATAGCCGGATCCCAATGTACACGAAATCTTCACAGGTACATATTAATAATAATAATTAGACCGCCGAACTTCGTGCAAGCAAGAAACTTTGCGGATCAATTCGTGGTTGCTCGAAATCGAGAACCGCTCTATTTACTATGTGCAACCGTATCGACAGCTACAGGCGAAACCGATACGCCAGTATTGAATGGTTTGTTGTTTGTTACGCAGTACAATAGAACCTTAATTAACCAAACTGGGTTTCCTTCGATTTTTACTATTTAGATTTTTCTATTATTCCAAGTAATAACGATGAAACTATAAAAGGACTCAATATATCGAAAATAAAAAGAATTAGCTATCAATTTTGAATTTGGATAATCGAAGTTCTACTGTAATTAAACTTCTTTCGCGGATTAAATAAAAATGATAGCAATACCAGCACATCGTTTCTTGCAGAAAATGTATCTCACGTTCGTTATGGAATTGAATGCATTTTTCCCGACTGTTCAGTTTTGATAATTAACTGTAGATCTGTATGTAAATTTTCATTTTAGCGAAATCACCGCGTGTAATTGGTATAACATCTGCGATAAGAGAAAAATTTATTTCGACGACGAAAATGTTTTCCAAAATGAAAATAAAATGTAAATGGTACTTACGTTGATTTACGTCGCAAATTTTCAGATATCTTAAATATAATATTAGGTACCGACACTAAATTTGCCAAGCGTTTAAAATGATTCAAAAGAAAAATGTATACACGAAGTTCGACGCAGTAAAAATATCACAAGAGTAGAAAAATGTAATTATTTTTAAACGATTAAAATTATTTTATAATCGATGAATTCGCTATCCGCTATCTTATTACTTAGATTACCTAACAAAAATTTTGAGCATTGATTTCGCGTACGCTCTGTAGAATCTTTCAATCTTTGCATTCCTCAAAGTGTCTACACTGATAATACGAAAACGGGAGTGTGCGCCGCTAAAACCTTTCACCACTCGTCGCGAAACTGCGATTCCGAAGCTATGCTTCACCAATGATGGTTATCGCCAATGAATACCACGCTTCTGTCATCGTTGCAAGGGAGAAGGGAGAAGGTAAAGGCAGCGAAGGAACGAGAGAAATGCGGGGCACAAGGTAGACGCGCGATCCAATCCGACTAAAACGAGCAGCTCAGCGCTTCGCGACGAAGAACACACTTTCGCGTCTCCCGTAAGGAGATTTTCCATGTTTCGAAATAAAAATCCTCCGATTCTCAGCCGCCTCTATTCTCGATTTGTTTCAGTTTCTCTCCGATAGCGCGTTTCTAGACGCTCCGCTCCATCATCCTCGAAATGGATCGCTACACTCGCTGTTCACTTTCATTCTACAGGAAGGCAGCCACGCGCTCGTCAGCCAAAACCAGCTACAGTGAGAAAGACTCCGTATTTGCACGGCGAGATTGCCGGAAGATTGGATACTGCCTTAAGTACACGCGTTCACTAAATTAAAATATGCACGTTTCTTGTGGAATATTGACTGTTTGTTTTTTAAAAAAAGTATGGTAAGCTGCTAAAAATATTTAAGAAGGAGGAAATACATGAAGAAAATACATAGACAATTAAAAAGCGACGTTGTGTTTAATGAACATGCAATACTTGGAAAGTGCCTACTACAAGATTTAAATATTCCAAGGATAGATGAGTAGACTACAGTAGACAGGACACTTCGCCTGCCATTTTCGCAAGTTGTTGAGTCCCATCGGCTAGAAGTTTTCAGCAAAGAGGAATTAAAATCTTTACGATCGCGTCTCCATGGTTGATAAGAGGATCTGCCTCGTTTCGTCGCGCTTGAAGTCCCGGCCCTGTACGATTCGCACCCGATTCCCGGCTTTGCATGCAAACTTCGACGAAGACGGAGATGGTGACCCGCCCTCCCCCCTTCTCCAAGCACGTCTGCCATCCGGTCGTCCGAACACGAAACTCGATAGAACGAATTATCTCGAAACTTGCCGAATTAAGGGCGCGAAAGACTGAATTAAACCGGCAGAAACTTGGAAATTGCAGCCGTCGCACCGCGCGGACAGTGACGAGGCCAATTTTGCAATTTCACGGCGGTGGAAAAGAAGTTCGTTTCGGGACACTTGTGTCTTCTGGGGTTCCTCCGTGTTTTCGAGGCAGCTACTTTTCTTGCAGGTGATAACCACCGAACTGTGAAAGATTTGGGGCTGATTTTAAAGCTCCCTTTATCTCTATTATACCAGTTAACACTATTTCTACCGAAATGATATCTTTTAATAATTGCTATTTAATTATTAAAATTTATTTATCTATTTGAAAATTAATAATTTATAATAAAAACTATTTCCTATGTAGTATACAGCATTTATCAGAAAAAAACATCGTTTGAACAAATTTTATAGACTCAAAAAGATTATGCAATTAGAAACGTTATTAATACGAAACATTAATGATCGTAACTTAAGCGACAATATCTCGGAAGTGAAAACATGTGACTTGCGGCGTTCTTCGTTGTAGCCACAGAATGATAGACTCAAAGTAACTTTTGCATTTTTAGCGATATTTAAGCAAAAACGTAAGAAAACATTATGTTTGTATTTTTTCTGTATTAAAAATAATAGAAAATAAAAGTACACGAACACAGCTTTTTTGGTTTTTGTTTAAATATCGGTAAAAATGTAAATGTTGATAGGAAACAATAATAATTGAATGAATATTTACAAGGTGGCAAAAACTTCATTAACATAACTCATAAACGTAATCAATATTAAAAATTGTCGCTAAAGTAGAAAACGTTAATTATCTACATCCGCCACACAATAAATTCCCAAATTTAAAAATTGGAACAACCTTCTAACCCAGTAATAATTCTTCTCTACTGAACCAATTGGAAATCGTTAATCCAGCTGATTTCCACAGACAATTAGCACTCGAACAGTACAATCTTCCTGCAAGGATCACCAGAACCTTTGTTTCAAATCGACCACAGTGCGGAAACGTAGAACATCTTGCCGGGGGCAATGAGTGCGGCAAATAAAGCGGCGTGGTCATTGACACCGAGCACTTCAACGAGAGGAAACTTCAATCGCGAATCAATGCCCACAGAATTAGCAGGGCCGTAGATGGTAGCTGGAAACTTGTTAACTATCGACTTTCTCGCTGAAGATCCCGACTCCGAACGCCGGATTACACGGACCAAAAGAACGAAAATCCAATTGGCAATGTAATCGAGGATTACGGCTCCTGGCTCTTCCTACTTAGGCCAACCCTCGTGTTCCTTGCCATCTAGCACCGATCGTCGCAAACGCAGTCTAAAACTCGGAGAAATTTCATTCCGGGTTCACCGGACGTAGCGCGTTGTTCTACGGTCATTTAATCCAATCTATATTACACTCCGAAACTGTTCCGCTTCCATAATTAGAGAATGATATGGTTGATATATGAATTTCATAGCGTTCCGGCGGACCTGCGAGTAATTTCTCCGTAGTTGCCGTTGCGATAATGGTGATGGTCGAATTTTAGCAAGATGAAGCAACTGCTGCGCAGATTTGGCTTGGTACAAGGTCGTTCATTATTCTCACACGGTTTTATAGATAGGATAAAATATCTCGGGAGTAAAGTTTAAAAAGGCATGCACTTTCCTAGGTTTAAGGTTCATTGCTGAAATATTAGCTGTTGGAAATTGCACAGAAGATAGAAAGTCTTTCTCTGAGCTGGTTATCTTCATCTGTTAAAATGGTTAGTCAAATGGTTTTTCAAATGGTGGATCAGTTTTCAATTTGTATGTAATTCTATATTAGAAATTTTGCAAAAATATCTCACATAGCAGACGATGTCTTACAGAGGTCCGTTTTAGGGACTGCTGAACGTCTCACGACCTAAATAAGATGGACGTTTCCAGGACGTTTGTTTACGTCTTTAACACGTCTGAAATTTACGTCTTTAAGAAGTCTTCCTCATGATAGAAATAAATATGTATATCACAAACCTGTAAAGATATTAGAGAAATAATTTAAGAACGCTGTCTTGTCATTATCGGTTTATTGAAATTGCTGAACGAAGGAAAACATTATCGTTTAACTTCAGTCGCCTACATTTGACTCAGGACCTTTTTATTCTTCATGGAAATCCATGGGAGTGGTATATCAGAAATTGAAGCCGTATATTGCAGAACAGCACATATTCACGAATCGATATTTCAAGAAGATCGCTCTCTTTCGTTCACCTATTTTATTTTATTATCAAAGAAATTAGTCAACGAAGTAATTCGATCGATCGGGCTCGAAACGAAGAAAAAAACGACGGCGAAAAAGAATAAACCAGTGGATCCAGAGGCAGCAAGGTGCCAGAACCCCCGAATCCGCTCATCACTAGAAACAATAAATGAACCCGTTGCGTTTACGAGTGAAGCACTCGAGGACCACCCTGTATACACGTCCGTTGCTAATTTTACACGGTGCAGGAGCTTTGAACGAGTGTTTGATCGGCAGCGCGACGGTCACGGTCGCTCCGAATCACAACACTGTGATTCCAGCACGTCATCCCCCGGGAGAGGGATGGGGGAGAGCGAAAGAGGATTCGCCCGGTCGCGGCTATTAGGACGTAAAATAAATAACCGGTCTGGGGCTGTATTCAAATGGTGATATTTCCATCGGAGCTCGGGACCGGGACCGACGGGAACACAATGGCTACAATAAAACGCGAACCGTTTGTGTCTGTACACTCTCAGTCATAAGTATCCGGACTCTAGCTGATTCTCGTGAAACTGTGCACTTATGTTGAAATAACGAGCGTAATATTAAATATAATATTTATTTGCATTTATACGAATAAATGATATAAAATTGTTCTGTATGTGTTCTATTCTTATTTTAGATACTTAGCACTAAAAATGACAAGTTCGAATGCATTCAGACTTTTCATCGTTTTTATCATAATGCATGATCGGATTGAGCTATCGATTCAATCATTTCCTATGGAAAAGTATTTATAATTCCAACAGCAATGAAATAAAATATGTGGAGCTGGTTATTTTGACAGGCTCGGTAGGTTCAGTGTTGATCCTTTTCGTTTGAAAGTTTCATCTGACAGCAGTTCGTATGAAACTTGGTTACCTCGCATCACTTCTCTATACGCATTTTCTAAACTTATAATACAGTAATAGAGATGCAGAAAGTGCAGTAATCTGCCACAGTGACATTCAAAATGCTTCAGCATGTCCCCTTTCGACTCCTTATTTCCAAAGTAAAATCAATGTTCAACGGGCAGGGATCCGGCACAGTGGAACAAGCTCGCGTTGTATCGAAACAGACGTTGAAGAAAGTGACATTCAATAAACGTTTCGAACATTGTAGAACCGTTGGAATGGCTAGACAGTTTGAACCCTTGTACAGGAGGTCTGTTATACATTTTCACCCAGAACTTCAAAGGCGTCATCCACAGTCCGTCTAACGAGACGCGTCTGTAAAACAAAACCGGTGCACGATATTCACGTGACCTATGCTGGCCTCTAATGCTACTGCCTGCTGACTGTCGACCTGAGTGTTGGTCCCTAGTTGAAGGCATTAACGCTAAACCTATCGAGCTCTAAAAGTGACTGACGTGAGTTGCTTCACACATTTTTATTATAGTGTGTGCTTCAGTTCTGAGGTTTACTCAGTCGTCTCCTTTGAGCGGGTTTTTCTAAATTTCAATACGCGTAAAATGATAAATGTGACAGCAGCCATTTTGACTGACACGTAGGTTTAGCGTTTATATTTCCGAAGTACATAGTGGAGTCATTTAAAGAATTGAGAAACACTGTTATATTCCTATCAACTCATTAATGTAGCTGCTCTATCTTACAATTAATGCGGACAGTTTTTATTTTGCATAAAAATCTGTAGTCCGGAGATCACTATGCGCTTGTTATAAATGTTTGAATAGTAAATGGAATATAAATGTTTGTACCTTTTCATGTAATACAGAATAGCAAATAAACATTTTTTGAAACAGCAATTACATATGAATATTACATGATTAAATTTATTTGAAAATGCTATTTCCACATGTAACTACTACTTCAAGGAAAGTTCATTTGCCAAATTCTGTATTACACGAGAAGGTACAAACTATTCCAAAAATCTATTTTCCCCAGCCCTGTCTCGTGCAGACTATAAATTGGATTTCATCCAGATTATTCACAATTGAAGTTAAAGGTTCATTGAGCGTGCTTGCACTACCCAAGAAACTCATCAAGATAACATTGGACTCGCGAGAAAGTTCGAAGAACGGTAGTGACGTCGCTAAGTCTCCATCGTACATAATGTTCTTCAAGCACCATGAATTTGTTTGCAGATAGTAACGCGACTCATTAGACAGACGGCTCCGAATAATTTGCCGATGCTCATGAAATCAGCTGAAGCAACATCAAAATAACATCCAGAATCCAGGGGAGAAGCCAAGTCTGGAAGGTACTCCAGTGAAGTTCGCAAGGTGCGTAGCGTTCTGAATACTTATGGTCGCGGTTGTATATTCATCGTGGAGACGTGGAACGGATGCGGCGCAAACAGAGAGAAGAGCTCGCTCGCAGACTTTCGACGCGCAACAACGGGGGGTGGAGATGCGTTGCCATCCCTCCGCTGCCACCCCTCCGCTGCCACCCCTCCGCGGGCCATTACTCACCGGCCGTGTCCCGGCTGTCAGGTACAATTTGTTCGACTCGCGGCAGCGAGAAGAAACGACAAACCTCGCGTACGCCCCGTGACAGATGAGCCCCGAGGATCGCCACGTCGCCGCAGCAAAAAGAGCAAACGCTCGATGCTGGGACGGCGGCGTCGCGGCGCGGAGCGAAGAGAAGCGCATGAGATCGTAAAGGAGCGAAGAGGAGCGGAGAGAAGCGCATGGGATCGTAAAGGAGCGCAGAGAAGAAGAGCGAAGAGAAGCAGCTTCTTTCAGCGTCGAGCCGTCCACCGTCGTCATCCTTGTAATAGTTTCCAGTTACGTTCACACCCCCGCCGTCTTCGAATTGACTTGGAGATCCGAACGGATGACGGGATTCCTCGTGGACAAGAAAAATGGCCAAAGGAGCTGCCTGGCTTTATACTCCTCGCAGAGTCGAATTATTTTGGGGTCCCCCCTTTCGGTGAAGTTTGTTGAACGTGGTTGGAGGATTCTCGGGTATGAATTTACTGACAGAAGATTTTTGTGATTTTTTTATGATGATGAAGGAAGAATTCATCTCTGTTGGATTTGTCTCATAAATGTGCGAAGACTATCTGCTATATTTCTTCCTCCATTTGGACGTTTATCTTGAGACCAATAGTGTCACATTCTCGTATCTTTGATTGTACATTAAAGAACTGCATTATACGTTCTTTAACCCTTCGCTCTCAAGTGGCGGCTCTGAGGCGCCACTAAAAATTGGTACAACATTTTTCAAAATATTTGTAATAATATCAGATTCGTTTATGTTAATCTTTATTGAAAGATTGTTAATATCGTAAATACTGCACTTACTTAAATCCTATAAAATAGAAATCATAAAACATGTTCTGGATTTCGAATTAAAATAACTTCGAGTGCAAAGGGTTAAAATAAGGTCATAGTCAAAGATATTCCACAGAAGCTTCATTTAATAGCCGAATTTTCAATAACTTCAGATTAGAAATCTTATTAGAAAATGTCTTTGGTACGTTCGAACAAGAATATCTCCACGTAACAGGTTAGTTGCCAATGGATGATTGATATACTGCAAGATTGTATTTTATTGATGATCTCACGAAAGTGTAATTCTTCAAATTGTAGAATTGTAAAAGAGTAAATAAGCAAATTTTTGTAGTCACCGAAATATAGGTAGTGAGAATGAGTTAATAGATATTGATTCAATTTGAAATTAAATTCTATAATAAACAATCTATAATACTATAAGCAACATTATATTTCAATAATATAAATGCGTTCCTTTTTAAGCTCAATTAAATTTTAGGAACATTGATTTTATTAAAATAAGAATAACTTTTAGAATAGTCCCGAAACATATTAACACCCAGTTGACAGGCACTTCGGACTTATGTATCTTGGAAATGCGTGCGGATGACGGGATACTCTGTCAAGAAAAATGGCTACTGGAGTGCCACCCAAAATTTCTGAATGACGATTTTCTACTGCTCTCAGAGGAGAATTATTTCGTATGAACTTTCACATACGTCCTGATAAAAATATTTATCTGTAACAGTTGGATCTCTGTTACTGATGGAATGTACCATTTTTCAAGAATGCAGTTGACACTGATTAAACTTATAGGAGACAGATACCAATGCATCCAGCTGTACATTAATCGTGACAGCTGAGACGGAATACAACAAACACATACTCACACGGCCATACACACTTCAGCAGTTCTATATAAACGTGTACATCACCTTGAATCTTTTTCATGTAACAATGTATTGTAACAGAGAGTAAGACCGTTAAAGTATAAAGCTGCATAAAGCAACAATTGTACTAATTTATATAAATCAAAGTGATTTACATTATAGAACACCGTCGGTGCGCCTTCTATATATCATATCTTTAAATAAACATTCACAGTTCAAAACAACTTGAGATTGTATTAATTTGAAACTGCATGATTGAATTAATTTCTTAAATCGTTCCTAACTTGGAGGACAATAGCCTTCCGCACTCAAGGCAAGAGAAATCGTGCGCAACACTGTTTGTGATTTGAATTTTCTTAGGAATCTGATCGAAAAAAGCGCAGTATCGAGTGGATGCCAGGTTTAATGAAGAACACGAACGCTCCGTGTCTTCCGTTCTCTTTGAAACTCTAATCTTCCAGGTTGCTTGTCAACAATATCGTCGAAATTGGAAGTAAACGGAACGGGATCACCCTCCGACCGTACGTACACGATGTTTCACTCGGTCGCCCTCTTTCTGGCCTTGTTTTCCTCTGTACGTCGTGAAAGTATAATTTCCTCGTTGTCGATCAAGGGAAGTTGTTTCCTCGACAAGCATTGGCGGCGGAGGACTTCTTATTTCTGGTCGATCAACGTTCCCTTTGATACTTCGCCTCGTCACCTGCAGGAGCAACCTGCAATCGTCTCACTTTATTGCTCTTCATTACATCCTGTCGATACTCATCACTCAATATTGAAACGAAAATTCAGCGACTTTAATCCTTTGCAGCACGCTCGAAAGCTCTTGCGGTGGAAAATTTATTTCCACCTGCAACTTGTTTGATTGTCACTGCCACAATTTTACTCACAATCGTCTGCGCTTTGTCCGTTTGAATCGTTGCTGCTTTCATGTCAAGAAAAGCCGCGGGAACAAGGGGGCAATTTTTCCACATAATTTTATTACTTTCTTAAATCTCTGGGAGGTAAAGTCGGGGTTGCCATACTGGGCATAAGTTGTAACGCCTTCGACGCTTCATTTACCAATAGCCTATTAATACGCTTCTTAATTACCGAGCTGTATGTAAGATGAGCACGACAGTTTTGTTTATCCTATTAACCGGGCAATTAGTTTCTGTTCAACTTGTTCCACAAAAAGTTTCCTTACTGTAATGCACTGCATTTATCTGACACATAGAGTTCATTTCTTACCGATTCCAATTGCTAGCATAAATTCCATCACGGTGCACTTTCGCTGCTCAAAGTACACAATCTGAATAAGTTACGAGGCTAAACTAATAATCGCCTATGCCATCCTCCTCTTGTAGGACCTGACCGTGAGACGGACGTCGGATCGTCCACAAATAACCTTCCTATGGATCACAGTGGTGAAACAAACCATGGCTCGTTCACGCCTTCCTGCGGGTTTCAACGGTGCAAAAAACGCCGGCGCGTCCACAACTAACAAATTATTTACCTTCGTGACATAATCAAAGGAATCCTCGGTCACACACGATTACCTTGGCTCTCGGCTCGTAACAGTGTCACTCCAACCATTTTCTGAAACGGATGAAATTGCTGGCGCTTTTGTACAATTTTTGAAGAAATTCTCAACGGACGATCTTTGTGAAAGAAATATGAAAATCGAAAAGGTAGATTTGAATGGTAAATAAGCAAATTTACCGAATGACGTGATATTTATCACAGTCGTAGATCCCGATCTTGATCGGAACTCTACTTGTGAAACTATCGAAGCAGCGCTGCATCGCGACGACTATGAATCGGGGGCGGTTTGAATGGGTTCTGCTAGGGAGTTGACCCACTCGGCAGCCAAAGAGATAAAGGTTCGGATCTCCCTCGACGAGCCGGAATAAACGGTAAGAAAATAATCCCCTCGATTCTGAAGAGAATGCCGGCCTTCCTGCTTCAGAGCTTAGAGCCCCTTACACCTCGGCATTCATCAGTCCGCCATGGAAGAGGATCATTGCGCTGCACACGGATATACATTCATTCGAATGGAACTGGTTCCTTTTCGGCTCGTGCTCCTTTTCGACCGAATTCTATTCGTCTATCAATGAAAGAAAGTGTCCTTCGTCTTGCAGCAACACGCAGTGTTTTAAAACGAGAGTCTGACTGCGAAGAAATCTTAATCTCGACAATTTTCTATTACGTCACATGTCTTCACGTTTCTAAATCCCCAAGGGTCTTAAGTTTGGTCATTATTTATTTGTAATAATTATCTAAATAGAAGAATTTATACACTGAAGTCAATGGTTTCTTCTTTTGTCTTGAAGAATACCATTCGAGGGTTCATGTTTTGTTTTAAAAATAGGTGACTCTCACATTGAATCATTATACACATATTTCAGAGATTTTGTAGTAGGAGGTACATTTTCTTAAATTTACAATCGAAGAATGGAGGAAACTGATTAAACATTCCAATACATAAACTCGACAATAGTCTAATAATTTGGCTATAGTTTGGTTTTTAGAGTAGAACTAACCGAATTGGTTACGGATTGGTCCTACTGTCTGTTTTTTCTTGTAATGCAAGCCTACATCTTTAATTTCTGTAAAACTCAAGTGCTAACTTTAGGCATATTTTGTGAAATTAAATTCCAAAATTTGTTCTGTGAAATCATGATATCGTGTCACTTATTGAAATCCATTGTTTAAGATATTTTCTCAGGCATTCAAGTCAGTCCTTTCTTAAGGTACTAGCACGTTCGTCGCCGAAGTCACACTTGGGTCATAATGCACTTTTGAATTTTATGTAAAGTCGTCCAGTCATCTGCGTCAATATTTGTTACGCGTTTTATTTATTTACCATACATTGGTATTCAATGTAGTGAGATAACTATAAAATATGCTGTCCAAATAAATGCTGTCAGCCTGTTAAAAATCCGTAAATCATTATCCCGTACGCCTGTGTACATAAATAGCAATTCACTTTTAAGAGCTTCTAACAAACTTCTCAAATCTATCAAGGCTGCCACAAAAGCGTATAATTTCGGCCACAAAATGAGCAGTTGCTGCGTCAAGAAAATTAAGTTTTTCCAAGACCGCGAGTCCAGTTAGTCGTTCAGGTTATCGGCTTTGCAATTTCGGTCGGCAGAGAGAAGGGAAGCTCGTCGCAACTTTGAAATATCTTTTGAGTCTTTTGAGCCTGTATCTGGCAGGGCTTGTCGTCGCGGGCGTCGTTGAAAAAGAAGCTTCTGGCCCAGAAAAATGCGGGTACTCGCGCTACAGCTCCCGGTAAACATCCTCCACTCGCTTTGACGCGGTTCGACGTGGTTTTCCGCGCAGACGACGCCGCGCCGATGTCGACGCCAACGCTAGCTTGCGCGTCACTTCGCATTGCGAAAGCTCGCCAAGCCGGCGGTGCTTTTGCACGCTCGAGGCTGCAACGGTTATTGAATTCGCGGCCCGGCGTCAGCTTATTACGCGGCCACTGCGATAATGTGCCATTCAGCCGTGCTCGGCGTTGTTCGAAACACCTTTCCAGCCGTCTGCCGCATGGTTACACCGCAAAAGAAGCTCTCGAGGACGCGAAAATCCAGGCACAACGATGGAAACCCGGGCAACCCGCTGAAATCGCGTAACGGGACGATTTGCAATATAATTCGTGATAGTGTGCAGAACCTCTTCTTCTCGCTTATTGTTGCAGCTATGCTCGTTACGCTTTTCGACGACTTTCGGAAATGTAAAGAGTTGTAAATTATGTTCGAAAAGGCGCATGAGGTAGATAGATAGGGTAGATCACAAGTTAACGGTGGAATCTATTCATTTATGAGGAAAATTAATAAAGCACCATTTCGGAAGAATTGAAGATTCTTCAAGGTCGATGAGAAGGAATAAATTTTGTATCACCTAGGGTAGATGTCCCAATTATCGTGTCTGTCCTAATTTTCGTGCCCCAGGATTAAAAACGTATAGAAAAAGGAAAGTATTATACATACATTGATGATCTATTTTTTTATTATGTTTACCTGTTAACGTGTACGATTTATAAAGGGGTATTACATTTTTCATATGTTAAAATGTAATAAATATTTTCCAACTGATGCTACAGCAGTTCTGAGGAATTTAAATAGTATGTCTTGACAAGAATCGTAAGAAAATTTCTGTTGAAAATTTTCGTATAAATTAATTATTAATATTATTAATACTGTGATTTACGTCGTAAATTTAGTACTAACAACGATAAAAAGCACTAATGATTGATATTTTTATATTTTTAATATAAATCCAGCAATAGGCTCAGATTTTAGAACATGTCCGTGTTTTCGTGCCCTCTTATATTAGATAGCGTAATGAAATGTGTAAAATTTAAAAAAAATGATACCTTAAAAATCATTTTGCTAAGATAAAATTTCATCATGGTCCTTAGTTTGTCTTAATCTTTCCACTGCTTTAATATTTCCACACTTAAAGAAACTACATGATCATTCTGTACAAGAATCGTTCGCATAGCTTCCAAACAAAATAAAAAAAAACGTATGCAACGAAAGTCCTTAAATATGGGAAACCTCGAATGATCACCGAATTAAGTTACTAAAGAACTACAGGATAATTTCACGGAACACCTTGCATGCAAGCAAATTCAGTTGCAGCTTTCGGCCTTCCTCGACAAAATCCGTATTTTTCTTCGAAGCCGCAAGCGTCTCGATATCGCGACGCGTGGGCGGCGTAATAAACCGGCACTGTGTCGCGAATTCAATAACTTTCTGCGGGTCTGGGAAAGTCGAGGCCTGCAGCGCTTCAGCGGAGCATCGTCTGCAGTCAGAGAAGCCGTATCAAAGCGAGCGGAGGATGTTTACCGCTAGCTGGAGCACCGGAGCAGCCCGGAGCAGCAGAGTCGGGCTTATTGAAAGCAGTGGAAATTCGGCATCGTCTTCAAAGGAACACGATAAATGATCAGGGGAACGGCATTACCTGTTCTACGATATTCTTTCGCACCTGTGACACACTGTCTCAAGACTGGAACTCTCCGTGAGCAAAAGTTCAGGTACCGTCCAGTGGAACGGCGAAAGAAACCGTGAGAGGAAGGTTCAGAAACAGTGATACAGAGATGAAGATAGAAAAAGGAGAGAGACAGAAAGAGAGGGAGAGAGATGGAGAAAAAAAGTTGGCGACGGCCAATTAAAAAGTTGGTAAATCGGCCGAGGGGAAACTTTAAACGGTGAGCGACAACGGCGATCGCCGGGAACTGACTCGCGCCACGAACTTCCTAATTGGAGGTAAACAAATGGAATGACTAAGAAGAGGGAACTGTCTCTCTGTCTCTCTCTTGCTCTCGTCGGGGTCTGATCGTGTTCTTCCTTCTGGCGTCCTGCGGCAACAGTGATCCAAGGGTTCGGAGAGGAATTCTCGGAGTAATTAAGCGGCTGCCACCAATCTTTCAGCCTGCGATTGCTCGGTAAACAGAGCCGACGCCAGGTCCTCTCTATCTCGCGTAAATGTCCGACAAGGTGCGACCAGCTTCCTTATTGACTGTCAATCTCGGCAACACAGAACGAATTGCTGTCGCTCGTATAAAATATGTGAGAAATAGTGCTCGACCTTCTCAACCTTTGCGGCCCAAAGTCTTTCGTTTATTTCTAGACTTGTCAGGACGGCTTTTAATTCAATCGCACTAACAGGTGGGAGCTTGCTAACTCATTCACTTGCTAGGATACTTGCGAAGTACTACTGTCCGTTGCTCAGAAAAAGACATTCGTTTCGACCGAGAGGCAAGGGCTAGTATTCCCACTAGCTCCGCCTGACCTGCACGCCCATAGCTCCGATTTCCCGAAATCCATTTCTATTGGTAAACGAGAAAACCAATAAACTAATCGTTGATGCAAAGTTATGGGATCGGGGGATCCATTATGGGTTATAAGGGATCGGTCGCCCGTTCCACCTAATCAAAAGTCTGGAATAAAAAGAATTGGAAGAAACTAGGTGTAGTGGGCGACTATCTCCTCGTGTTCCTTGCCCATTGCGTCTAGTTTATGCGTAGTGTTTCACATTCTCTTATCCCGGTATTACCTTCAGATTCTTAACATTGGACTTTAATACCGGCGTAAGATATCTGCCAAATTCCTGTATTCGTATAATATGGATGTAAATAATAATGATGATTTGGTGTAAAAACGGCAATCGTGTATTGCGAGTCAGCAAAGATGCGTACTTACTCTTTGCGGTCGATCATCTGCGGTTCCGTCAGTTCGTGCGGTATAAATGAGTCCAATTTTTTAATTTTGTTTATTGCACGCAGATATTTCAACGCAGCCGTATGGCTAGTCTATCTTCCTAGCTTAGTCCCAAGTTTACGAATAGTTGTGTCTGGATCGGATTCCACAGCTGTCCTTAATTCCCCTATATTAATATGGACCGGTGGTCTTTCTCGAGGCTCATTGACGATGCTCAAATTGCCAGAACGAAATTTTTGGAACCAATATCGAGCATTTTTTTCATTGGTGGATCCATCTCCGAAAGCTTGATTAACCCTTTGCGGACGGAGCCGCTCGACAGGCGAGCGTCATTGTGGACGACAGGTATTGGAGCGCGCAGTAAAAGAAATATTCACGTCGCGCGTTTGCATTACAAAAACTAAAGCATTATTTAAATAAGTTTTTCATAAAATCTAACAAAATCATAAACAAACAAATTTAATCGTGTTTACATATGAGATGTTTTATATTCTTGCTTTGTGTGGTATA
>CM052164.1:20195090-20210089 GCA_028455555.1 Augochlorella aurata
ACACGCGTCCGATGTGCTCCTAGCCGATAGTGGTGACTACGGGGTGCCGAGATGGTGACGGGAGTCTGGAGGCGCTGTTTGTTTTTCATCGTCGGACGCGATACCCTCGTTTCGTGAAAATTCAGTGTCGCGGCTCACTTGGGGCTGATAGGAAGGGATCATTTCTGCCGATAAGGGAAACGCGTTTCTCTTACTTCTGTGAGGACATTAACAAACGAATCGGTATTCGAATAAAAATTTGTTGGAACAACATTTCGATTAAAATTTTATTCAATTAATCTTCCAAATAAAATCTTAAGATAAAATTTTATCCTAATAACGCTTTAAACATAGTACATTATTCGAATAAAGGAAAATTTATTGAAATAAATTTGTTTCGAATTTCGATTCACACGACAACCACGTAAAATTTTTGGATTTACAAATTTTTGCTCTTTCATCAAAAGTTGCTGCTAATGTATACTGCATCGTGATTGACATAAAGAGGTTAAATAAAAATCGAAATCAAATTATCTTACCCTGCACATCAGTAATGAAGAGATCCAAGTCCAATTGAGTAGAAGCAAGTGTATTAAAGGCGTTCCCTTTTTCACAATTTTTCTTACAATTACTGCAAATAAGCATGAATAAGTAATTAGTAACGGTCTCACAGTCTGGCAATAGCAGTTAAGGATTAAAATAGAAAAAAAAGATCATTTTGATCGGCATGTTAGGTTTAGTGTTAAAATAATTTTCTAGGCATCTGGAGCAGAACCATCCCTTAAATGAAAATGCGCACGGTGTAACACTTAAGAGCGAGGCAGCCTGTCTACGAACGAAAGCTTATGCAACGGAGAACTCGCGTGACAACTATTAACTTGTTGAACCAACGTCTCGTTTAACCGGACGACCATTCGTTGAACCGGTGATTTAACTATCGAGAAGTCGAGAGTCGTTCCGAAGAAAACTTTTCTGAAAAAGAACCAGAGAGAACTTCTTTCTTAACGCTCCTCTTGCCATCTCTATTATTCCTGTTTATTTGTCGTTCCTTTTGTTTCGCCTGTTCTTGTTCGAACCGAAGCTTTGGACGTTGGCCGAGGACATTGGAAAGTTTTCGAGCTTTTGTCTCGGCCGTGAGTCAGGGCTTTTGTTTAGTGCGCGTAAAACCAGGCTTGTCCGTAAACTTTAAGCGTCGTTTCATCGCTCAAGCTTTCTTTAAAGGGAATGAGTCTCGATTAGATCTTAGGGGAGGTTCCGCCCGTTATTCTTGGCCCGTTCCCGGATCACCTGGAAAAGGAAGCGACCGGGATAGTCACTTGTCGCGGATAAATCTTCGAGGGTAATTCCGGGTTGATTGATTCTGTTCCAGATGCGACGATCGAGGTGAAACCGAGACATGTTTGGGAACCAAGCGGCTTTCTGGGTGTTGCTTTGCTCCATCGGGATTCTGCGAGAAGCTTCGACGATGCCAGTATCGGTAAACGAGATTTGGCTTTCCATTTGACAATTTTAGAGGGACCAATGCGATTTATGAAATTGGATACGGAGTGAAATAGAATATATTCGCACCCGAGTAAACTGTTTAAAAATTGTTGTTACTGCGACAAGTTTAACCCTTATGTAGGCAACAAAAATTTGTATGGTTGTTATCAATTTTATTCGTAAATTTTAACTATACTACAATTTTTATTATTTTATACGTATTTCGAAATTCGTAATTTTACTCTCCGATTGTACAAAAAATGCCCTATTAAACAGTTCAAGTGAAAAATATGCCTGAAATGCAATTTGTTGATTCGATTCTATAAAGTCGTCTTTAATAATCGTCGTTTATTTTTATGTTAATTAAGGGAAGAACTTTTTCGTCCAACAATTCATACTTGATCATTAAAAGGATTTAGAAGTATTATTACACTTCATCTGATTTATCATCATTATTTAAAGATGGAACTGTTGAGTTATAACATTTTTCTTTAGAGCAAAGATTTTCAATGTAATAATATTTATTTGCTTGTAATTTCTACGGATCGGTTTCTTAAAAATTGCCTTCCATAAACAAATTTTCCATGTACAAAATACTAGTGGATGATTACAGTGTAAATTGTCACTTGAAAACTTAAAATTGTATTTTACGATTCTATGTTCTTCTCTGTCATTCTATATGCAATTTTGTTTGTCTAATACTAGGTTCTAGTATAGTCACATAGCATTCAAAGGTAAGACAATCAGTACGATTATATGAAATAGAATTTCGCAATTAGGATGTCTGTCTCCAACATCTCGCATTACAATACCTGTATGTAACATCTCCGATACAATGGCTATACCTCTCTCCACTTTGTTGACTCGTACATCCTTTGACTGATCCAAAGGAAATTCTAATACTGTTACGAGTTTGCTATTGCACAAACATTGTTTACCATCGGAATAGATTACTGGAACCAAATCTCTGCACAGGAAAATGCCAAAAACTGTTCGTTGCTTTTCGATCTACTTTAAGCCAGACCTAGAATTAAGCTGTAATTTAACTATAACTTAACTGTAAACTTATATAAATACAAGTTATTTAGTAAACTTTTAACCTCTGAATTAATTATTTTTCTGTTTTAAGTTAACTGTTACGTTAACACTTTAATTCTGTTATAGAAGTTCAATTTTAACAGTTATTTTGTATTTGATTGATAAAAATTCTGACGGAATATTTATTTCCTAACAGATACTTTAAAATATAAAAAATATAAAATATAAAAGCCTAATAAATATAGACCAGTAAGCAAATCGTGATTTGTATGTACTTATTTTTTAATTTATTACGTACTTGTGCAAACTAAAGAACCGCGATTTCTTCATAAATAAATTATAGATAGCAGCACTTATATTGACGGAATGACTGAAAATTGTTCAAAGAACTGTTTTTCCTAAAAAAATTGATTGACATTATTCTTGTATTTCCCTTCTGGTTACAATAAAAATTGTGTTCTGCATTATTAGTGTCATTATTATCTTCTTGCAGCTAATTTCCAAAACCCCTATTTATCTTAATTTTGAGGTTAATGGACCTACACCGATTGTTTCTGAACCGTCCATATAATTTAGTTTGGATCGTTTTCTGAACTCATTTCCTCGACCAATCTGAGAGAAATCTCTATGTAGCGAATCGTCTACTGTATTCCGAGAACGAGGCGTACAGCATTGATCCCGATACCGCCGGATACTTCGCTTCGGGTACGTTTGTCAACTGTGTTGTCCTAAACCGAGATTGAGCCGCGTGTCAGAGCATTGTTGACGTGCTGTGATTGTCGATCGGCTTCCAGACCGGGTTGATCCTACATGGTGATCAGGTCATTCGATCGCTTTCGAAACGCAGCCACGCGATACTGAAATAGAGTAATAATCAGTGATCGATTCCGCGTTAAAATCGAACCTCGCCTGGGAAACGAAACGTAATTAGTCCACGGTGATCGCGAATTCGATCGCGTTCCTGAAAAGGGATGCAATTCCATCGTCCTCCTCCGAAAGACGAATTAACCTGGGGTTCTATCCTCCAACAGCGTCGAATCAATTTTTACTTTGTTATCCAGTTATTGGAGAATTATTAGGGCTCGATGGAATTCAATTATTCCGTAAATCGATTTGCAATGGAGAGAAATTATTCGATTAATGGCGGAAGCAGCAGACCGTAAATGCTTCTCTTCTTTGCTTCACGTTAATTTTCACGCCGCATTTTAGGCAATTAATCTGTGAACGCGATAGATTTGCTATTATTTTCTTGCAAGTTTTCTCTTTTAGATCATTCGATGTGCAACTAGAATCGATAATAATCGGTTTTTTTGTATAGCACATTAATTTCATTTTATTTTTGTACGACTATTCGGATGATCAAACATTAACGAAAATTTATAATAATATAATAATAATAGTAATAATAATAAGATGAATTTAGAGTATACAAGAAAAATATATACATATAAACAAAACAGTAACAATATTATATAATAACGAAAATATAGATTAATTCTCAGTAAAACTACCTAAAATTCTTAAGTTTAGTCGGAATCTGCTGAAACGAGTAGATTGTAGGAAAAATGTTGGAAGTTTTATATTTACTTCATTCTTGCGGTTTATCTCTTGATGAAATCACTCGATTCACGGATTGCGCACGAAACTACCAAAAATCAGTTTCTTATCCATTTCACTTTAAATGAAGAATCCACCTTTAGACTCAATCTCTTATAATCCGTCATAAATATTCGAAACGCACAGCTGTCATGTAAAATAGTCTGAGAGTATCCCATTTAGGCAGTAAGAGCAACTTCATCTGTTCCCTTCTATAAATTGTAGCACACAAAACTTTTATGGAGCCTTCTCGCTCCATAAAACATGAGCACCGTGAACAAACTCGGTGTCGCTGAAAACGGGAAGCCGAAGACGTAGATTCGACTTCCCAGAAAAAAAAAGGAAACAGAATATTCTACGAAAACTAATTGGATCGAAGCAGCAGCGAATTGGAGCGTAGAACGCGGTGTGTCTAGCGATTAGTACAAAAGTTAGATCGAGTTCGATCCTAACTTCATGAACAAATACAGATATAATAAGTTTCGAGGCGATTGATAACAAGGGCAACGTATCGTTTAATTAACGCTGCTACTTTCAGACTTTTCTCACAGCGTTAACATCTATCAATAAAACTGAATCCGTCACCATCCGTGATCCGTCAGCATCAATAACAACAAATCCAATAATGACACCAATATCTCGCTGTAGCAACATAATACGATTATTACACACACTGGAACGTGATTTATATTCATTACAAGTAGAAACGGCAAGCGATAGGCGGACAGGCAGATTATTCGATGCGCATCCGACGAATTGACAAATTCGATTTCCTCGATAACGAAGCGGCGCGCGGATTTTATTCCGCCCCCACCCCTCGGTCGCAAAATTGCCTCAAAATCAACGACGTCGACGATGAACGTATAAACTAGATATCCGTTAGCGTTGCAACCCGTTACGAACCGTGAATTACACTCAAAGCATCACGGTAGCAGCAGAGTTCGCGAGTTTTGAAACAAAAGCTAGCGGATCCGCGTTGTGCTGCATTCGCAAAACGCTTCGCGCGATCGTAAAACGCTCTGACCGCCCCCGTAACCGGAAGACAAGCAACGGAATTTTGCAGGTGAACATTTCACGGCGGAATGCGTTATTCACGATGCACGCGGGATACGAAGGTATGCGGAAAGGAAAATCGAAAAGAGCAGAAAAAACCGAAACGCGAATTGAAGTCTGAATTACAGTCGCGTGGGCGGGGGAGGCGGCGGAACGCGCGAGCGCAGTTCTGCGCCACCTCGTTGTAGGTAAATGGAATTTTAGAACAGGACAAAAAATTGCCGGTAAATTGAAAAAATCTTGGCTACGCGCGCACGCGTGCTTTGGGAGATTGCAGAGGCTTTTCCGCCTCATCTTGCTCCCGCGAATTTAATTTGCTGCGTGGCGAACGCGAAGCAGAATTTATGGGCGCGCTAGTCAGAGGAAGCACGAGAGAAAGAGACGGCAAAATGCGTGGACGAACGACAATGCAGGCGATTAATTTAAATATTTGTTTGAACCGGGCTGGGTTTGCTTTCCGTAAATACAAGAAATGTGTGGGGAATGTCGAATTGCGAACGAGGAAATGCAAAAAATGTAACAAAAAAGGAGCGCTCGTTTTGTCGTTTGCAATTGTAAACACACGCAACAGAGGAATATAATAAAAAATATAAAATAGGGCGAGCAAGGATTTCTTCGACTTTTAATTCCAGTTCGTGTGCTGCAGATAGAACGGTGTGTATTTGGAGAAATTTAGATAGCTTCTTGAAATGGATACAAATTTACTTGCACTTTCGTTACTGTTAAAAGAAGAAGACCGTTGAAGAAACTGTATTTAGAATCTTGACAAAAAGGAAGAAGAAAGAATGTTAAAGGAAAACAATAGCAGTATTTCTCGTTATTAATATTGGGTCCGCCCACCTCTAATATTGGGTGACCGGATAATCGGGGTTATACTGGATCACGAGAGAGATTTTCAAAAGCGAAATGCTAAAGAGGAAACGAAATTCTCTAGCAAAATGAAAAATGGGAAATGAAAATTCTACAAAGAAGGTTGAAGGAAGTAGGAAATATTAAAAGGTAGGAGCCGCGTAAGAAGTTGAAGGAGAAGAGCGGGAAGAGAAAATTCAGGGGAAACCGTTCGAGAAAAATGGAAAGTCGCAAAGCGGTACGGTTGGAAACGTGGAGAGATGTGCCAGAAGTACGAGTTGTTGAAAAAGGACGGATAAAGAGAGAAAAAAGATGGTAGATTCTCGTTTTATTGTGTTCTGAGGTCGCAACGAAGGCAGCACTTCTTCAAGAGGACAGTTCCGCGCAAACAAAGAGCGGTAAGAGCCTGCTCCGATGAATTCCTCTCGTACTGCGCAGTCCTTTACTCGTCGCGCGTATTTTTTCCGTCGCTTCGAAACAATAAACCCATCCAGCGGTGTGTTTCCGGCGCTGTTCAGACCGTTTAAATTCTGAAAACGAACGCGCAGCAGACCGTGCGCGTCTGCCGGAAGCTGAATGCAACCTCGAGAACGTCCACAGTTTCCGCGTTACGCGATTCATCCCCGAGTCCCGGGACGAGGAAGCACAAACGCTTCCGTTTCGTTTTTCTAATTCCAAGCCGTAATTACGTGGATTCCGGTCCCGATGGCCTGTCGCTGGTACCGTTGCCATTTTCGCGCCCCGTGCACGGAGCTCCCGGGCCATTTCATTAGTTTTTTTCTCGTCCGGCGCGAGGCCAATTTGCTCGATGAATTTTTTAGTCCTGAGCACGCATCGCGCCGCACGTTGTTTAATTATTTACGAAGCGCCGCGTGGTTCCGAATCCGCGGCAGAAAAAGAAGCGCTGGAGGATTTTTCAATTAACGCAGCGTCGCGCTGACCCCCACGATCACGGAACTTTCAGTGGTTTCTGTCCGCCCCCTGGGCCTTCCGTTTAAAATAGTGTTACAGAATGTAACAGCCAAGGGTTTGCTCTCTAAATCGAGCGCAGGAAGAATGTTACACGTCTTTTTTTCGCGAGCTTACAAGAGTTCAATGATTTGTTTCGAAATTGCACAGATTCGCGATTGCATGGAGTTCAAACAAATTGTTTTCGAATTCGCACAAATGTGGTATTATCCTAAATAAGACCTAAATTATCCTAAATTATCCTAAATTATCCTAAAGACATCTCTAAGATGTCTTCTCTTCACAACAACCTTCAGAAAATCCGTCCGCGATTTTTCCTCGCGGTTTTACTGTACTTTGAATGAAGGCTGCGTTACGAGAATTCGAACATATCCAAGGTACTGTCTCTATCATTTTTCATCGTTACATAACTAAAAAGACGCTTCCGAAAAATTGCATTTAAAGGCTTGAAAGTACAAACTTTATCTTTTATATTCGAGAATATCGAAATTTGAGGAAAAGAGTACAATGAATAACAAAACAAGTTTCAGTTCAGTTTATTCAATTGTTGCGTTCATCCGGTTCCATAGAAGAGATGGGAGGCACCAGCGGAGGTTTTCATTTAACGCTGCACTGACAGAGTTTTCGATGTTTCATCCCTTGTGCCGCATGTTATCGAACAATCTCGCTCGAAAAACAGTCGAACGATTATACATATTCGAATGATCTGCAATCGCTCAAAGAATCATTCTTTTGGGACGCCGCTTCGCGAAACGCAAAAACAGCGCCGCGCGTTTTGAACCTCGCAGATTGAACTTCCGGCACTGCGAATCGAGATCTACTGGATTTCGCAGTTGAGTGTGGAGCATGCACGAGGTCGTATACTGTCGAGCGTAAAAATTCGCAACACCAAGAAAAACTCAAACAATGACGGCGTACGCGTATATGCAACTATACGCAGGGCGCGTGGTTATCTACGGAACGGCCATGAGACCAATGCGAGCAAATTTTTTTGTGATCGTTATCATACTTCTGCATTTATTTCGTATCGGGAATATTGCAACAAAAAGTATTCGATTTTATTCTTCTTCCTTTGTTGCAGAGATTACGATTTCCGTGGATTCCTTTGCATGCTCTGAGATTTTATTTATCATATAGGTTGTTATCGGGAGCTCTGCACGGATTAATTAATTTCGCTATGGGTTTCCACGTTGATTCGATACGTGCAGATTCACAAACAAATTTCTCTTTGGAGTGACATACATTTCGGATATACAGTGGTGCGAATAATTATAGACTGAAAGTAACTTCTACATTTTTATATATATAAATATTTAAGTTAATAGTTCAGTATCTGTATTTCGGATATACAGTGGTGCGAATAATTATAGACTGAAAGTAACTTCTACATTTTTATATATATAAATATTTAAGTTAATAGTTCACAGGTAATTATAGGTAATACTTAACAAATAGTTAAGTTTTAATAATTTTTTAATAATTTAATAATTCACAAATAATTGTAGATAATACTTAAAGAATCGATAAGTTTTCATTTAGATATCTATAACAATGTAAAAGTTACTTTGAATTTATGGTCATGCATATCATTGTGTAATGACTAAATCTTTATGTGAAATCAAAATCTTCTCCAGCAATTTCAGGAAATCAGAGACGAATGAGAATATATCTCTTCCCTCAATAGTTCCAGTTATTTTAAAACAACATGCCATGTTGTTTTAGTCCTCTGGTGTTCTTTATATTTGGTATAAAAAACGCAGTCGTGCTGTTCATTGCTGAAAAGATGGCAAAATTTCTGTCGAAGAGCAAGGAGGTACGCCCGTAGTCCCTACTTGTCTATAATCTCCCGAAACCTACTTCTATTGGCAAACGAGAAGGCCCAAAATATCGCCCGCTCCACCTAGTTAAGTCTCTTGTTCAGCGCGTAACTTAGCCAATTATAATTAAAACTCTGGTATGAAAGCGAAATAGAAGAGGCTAGGAGGAGATCACGGGGGAGCGAGAATAATTAACGGTCACGGGAATCAGGAGGCGTTGTATGTTTATAATCGGCCAGGCTCGAATCCCTCGTGTCCTGGAAATTGGAACTGATGGAAAGGGATCATTTCTGCCAATAAGGGAAATGCGTTTATCTTTTGAGCACAGGATAGTATCGCTTCTCTCAATACTTTCAATTATTCAAAAACAATATGCCACCTCCTTTTAGTCTCTTGATGTTCTTCTTATTTTGTATTTAAAAAAAACCGCAGTCTAATAATGACGTACATTTACAATTCTTCGTTGAATCTATATTTTCGAAGTATTGGTTCTGCTTGACGCGTCTCAGCTGACGATGACTGCCATCAGCTTAACATCTGCGATTGTAAGACGTTTCAGTTCTAGATATCCTGACGATGTATATCGTGGATCGTTCAAGGAAAACGAAAAAATATTAAAAAGAGAACTCGTTAGTGGTTACAAAATTAATTAGCGTAGGTAAAAGATTATTGCAAACGGTTCGCCGGGTGCACAAATTAATCGGCAAACCGTCTGTTTTGAAACGAGCTGAAGTTACTACTGAGCCGGCCATGCATACCTTGGAAAGATAACAGCGAGTTGAAGGAAAAATGAAAAGCAGCTTTGAACATGTAGAAAGGTACGGTCTTCCTTTTGAAGTTAAACAACTCGGTGAAAAAATTCGTTCAGCAACTAACGTATGCTGATTTTACAGAGGAATATAATTGCTTTTAAATGGTACAAATCGAAACTATTCTAAAAATTTTGTTCGCTCCATGTAACACCACAAAATTCCGAAAATAACGAGTGATCACAACTCTTATCTCATATTATTTGTTATTCTATTTGACTAATTTAATTGAAACAAGAAACAAATGAAGAAAGTAATCGATCCGAATAAAAATTATAGAATACTTTATTAATTCATTTCTTTTACATTAATTTTCGCAATTAACTTTCTTTTCACCTGTTACATTGAAAAGTTTGTTACTTTTGGGAAGATTGATCATCGCTGCATAACTATCCTAAATAATTTTTCTTCGGGTGCAAAGGCGGTCATCTTAAATTCCAGGACTTAAATTTACAACACATATATGCTTAAAAAATTATGCGAGAAAACGATCAACAATAATACGAATAATATTAAAAATTCGAAATAAAAATTAAAATTATAATATTCCAATAGAAAATGAAGAATTATTTAAATAAATAGAGTAATTTGTTACTAATAATCAATAAAACATTCGACTCGAAAGAATTCAATCTTGAAATCAGTCCGACCGAGTTGCTGCTTCAAATTCAACTGCTTTGCTCCAATTCACTATGGCAAACGGCCGCGCTATTTCATTGCTCCTATGCCGCGCCTAAGCTTGAATGGAGCATGGTAGATTCGCGCATGATCTATCCGATCGTGGGACCATAAACGTCGAAGCGGAACCGGGATACGGTGGAGCACCCACAATGGTCAATCTCTCCCTGGGTTTTCCGTTGGTTTCGCTAACCTGTTCCATTTACGAACGCCCCCGGCGAGCAAACGGTCCGTTCATCGAGATGGCGCAATTAAAATTTACAATGACACTCGAGCAGCGGGTCGCGGAAGCAATTAACGGTACAATAATCGGCGGGCTCGCGTAGGAGGGGACGGTGAAAAATTAATTGGGCCATTTTTCATGTTCCACTCGACGCACGGCCCGCGTACCAAGCAGGAAGCAACTGCGCACAGAGACCGGTAGAGTGTGTGTGTGGGGGAGAGAGGGAGGGAGGGAGAGAGAGAGAGAAAAAAGAAAGAAAGAGTTAGAGAGAGAGTGAGAGATCGGCAGCGTATGCCAGAGGTTTGTTACCACCGCGAGAGGTATCGGGCAATCAAGTTAATGAGGAAAGAGGAGCAAGTCGATGGGGAGGGTTAAAAAGAGACACGAAGACGCGGAGACGCCGGCCAGGGCCTTTCACCTAATGGTTTGAGAAACGTGCTCGTTTGGCCCGCCACAAGCCATTTATGGTAACACGTCTCCTCGCTCGCGTGCCCGACGATTTTCGTTGACCCCCATGGCCCCTCTTTTTGTCAGCACTTGACCTAGACACTTACCCTGCGTCATCGGTGTCCACCTTCTGGTCGAGCCGCGGCACGCATGTCCACTTTAGAATTTTCGGATACACTCGGCTACTGGTCACCGGTCCCCTGCAACAGACACCAGATCGGTCAGACACGAATCTCGAATCCAAAATTCAATCCAGGTCTCTTTTTTTACAATAGTTGCATGCCTCTTGCTTGCGAGTGTGACTCGTGATCGAGATTTCTAAACTGCGGATCTTTATGCAAAATAAAAATTATCTTTATCAGTTGCAACTAGTGATTTCTATTTCACGTGTATCTCATTTTCACGTGTAAACGTGTACTTAATACATATAATTAATAAGTATAACTAATATACATTAAATTTTATTATATTCGTGCAATTTTTCTTAATATTATCATTGTTTTAAATTTCACTCATCCAGTTATATTATATAACAAACTGAATTTTAATAGAATGTTTAAAATGCAAAAGAGTTAATATACCATTCACTAAAATAAATTGTATTTTTTTAGTTTCAGTTTCATTAAATAAACTATTCAATTATTCTGAGAAGCCTTGCTGCCGATTTTGAATCCTTAACGTGGTAACAAAGTTCCGTAAAATTCGTGTGCTACAATATAACAACAAATTTATATGTATTTTATACAGATTCACATTTGCATAAAATTACGTTTGATCCCTAATTACGATTGGCTCGCGGCAACGAGCAATAAAGCAGCAAATAAAAATTTCGAAACGCAATACATATTTCGATCACAGCGTCGCCATCGCAGAGCTAAATTGATATGTAAATGTCCGTGGTCAACGGCGCAAAGGTTAATTAACATATCAAGTCGTCTTGCTGCCGACGAGAACGAAATCCACGGTCGAGAGTTATGCTCGGCACATTAACGTTTTTCGTTTTCCTTTTTGAGCAACTGGACGGCGCGTGTCCACTCATCAGCGCGTCCATCTTCTACGCGTGATCGAGCACGCTATGCTTTCTAGAACCATTCCCTCGGAAAGGGCACCGTCATTTAACAACTGGTATGCAACTCCGTCTCCATTATATCGAACGACAACAACGACAACGCAGCCAATTTCCGCGAAACGGATAGACGAACAACTTAGTTGAAAAGTAGTTAAAGCCAAACAATGCTGCCGGGGTGCAGAGGGGAAGAGAAACAGGATAGACGCGAAACTGCTATAGCGATAAACCACTGGAAACCATCCGAAAGCGAGCTGGATCGTTCATCAATCTCTCCGTGAATTATGAGTGGGTCTCGACACTTCGCTGTCGCACACCGTGCAAGGCCGAATGGAGAACTTCGTGTGCTGTATAATGCTCTATGAAGTCGCAAATGAACCCGGTTCCGCTCGTTCGAGCCATTACGTTCGGTGCTGTCACTTATCGGTATTTTAAATCTGGTTCATTTGAATATATTATTGGATTTACATTTAAAATGAATGAACAGTTGCAAAAGTTATTAGAGAAAAATATGCACTCACCGATGAAAATTAAGTAACATGTTACACAGATGCATATTCTTGGGTGTAGCAAACCTTCTTAACATAGAACAAACGAAGATATTGATTATATTTTAATATAATTATATATTTTATTTTATTATATAATTACTTTAATTAATATTATATATTGCATTGTAATGTTTAATTTTTATTTTAGTTTTGTATTTCATATTTGTTGCATTTATTTGTCGTTTTATCATTCTAAAAATGAACGATCGTTTGAACATCTAATGCAATCTGATTTTCTGCTCGAAATAGAATTAACATTAATTTAAATATTTTAGGAAATCGTAGAAACGTCATGCTAGACGAAATCTTTATTTTTAAAAAAAAATAATGTTTTATACCTTTTATTTTATTAATTAACTGGCGCATGTTATTTCGTTGCAAATTTATAAATATTTAAGTTAATGTTAATTTTATTGTAATATTAATTTTCATTAAAATCAATGTAATCTTACAAAAGGTATATCGTGCTCGATCTTATTTTAATCAGAAAAACTTCACAATTGTATTAGCAAAAGTCCCATTAAGACAAAATGAAAAATAAAAAAGTTACACATTCAGTTATCTATCCTTCAATTGCTGTCCTTTTCTACGTTCGGGAAAGGTCCCGAAAAATTTCGGTCTCGGAAGGCCTTGGAGCATGCTGCTAGCACGACCCGAATCTGGCATGTGTATCTTTAACATTACTGCTGTAATATCACGTAGCCGTAACAATATTTTCATTATTTTCTACAACTTTCTGAACAGTGTTCCGATCTGGACGCGTCGCTCGCAAGGCGTCACGAGGTAATTTAGAAGATCTTAATCAAACTTCTCTTAGCTATTTGGTATTTGTCTTCGAATTAACGCTCCCGGAAGTTTCTCGAGGGTTTGCCTGCCCTAAACACGATGTCTCGCGGCTGGTTCCTCGAGCATGGTTGAACGTGAACGGCGAACGACGACACGCTACAAACGACTCGCGGCCGGAACAGAGCGTAAACTCAGCCGGCGCAGCGTGCAAACGCGATCAGATTTACGAGCGCGGCATTTAACCGCGATAAGCCACGGCCCACTAATGCGAACCGTCTGCGGGGATTGAGCGTTAAGCACGCCACGTTCTCCAAACTTTTCTATGGGCATTCAGACGACGACGCGTCGCCGAGGGTGAAAATGATGACGGTGACCACGGCTGTGTTATTTTCTCAGTCGCGATCCGGGGAAATTCTGACGACTACCGAAAACTTAAACCGTCGTTCGATTATCGTAAAACGTGCCTGCAGTAATGGCTCTAGGTCTCGCAGATGTCAAACACGAGCTGCGAACTGTTTTACTGCCCCGTCGTCAGAAACTTATAGTGGAACTTTGGTTATCCGAATCAAAGGGGCGGTGATAGAACTCGGTGCTATAGTGTCGAAGCCAGTCCACGCTTATTGCTAGACTATGAATTTTTCTGCAGAATGAGAAATACATCTGTTGCCGGAGATAGGAGTCGCGTAAGATGCACTTTCTTCTTTTAATAATTTTTTAAAATTGCAGTTAATCTTTCGCATAATAAGTGTGCGAAATTTTCAGCCGATTGATTTCCACACGTTGAACAATTTCAGTGTAAAACAAAGAAGTTATACGGAAAGTAATTAAAACTCTTTTAAAACTCTGTTTGACTGTCTCGTTTCTGAAAATTAATTTAAATTTTGCACATGCCTAACTAACGGCTAAAGCAAAACTAATGTATCTGAAAAGGAATATCTTGACGAATATGTTGAAAAGATTAATAAATAAAATTATAAATGATCCTAAGCAAAGTAACTTACTTTTTTATATTAATATATTGGAGATCGACATATGCGGTTCTATGAAACCGAAACTAAAAGGATCAAATTTGTTTCATTTAACCTTATTCTATTACTTCATTTAACATTTAACTCTAAATAAACAAAACGGATTGATTGATACTTACGTATTTCATTGTAGAAATTACCAAGATTTTTTATTGGTTACTCTAAGGCAGAGCAGTTCAACAAGCCTCGCGGTGGACAAGGGCAAAACTATGGGCACACGTCTTAGCAGGGTGGAGACGTGAGAAAAAAGAGCGAAGTGTTTACGTTTTCATGGCGTACTTTCCTTTTCACTCGTTTTTATTGCCGTCATATGCCGATTGTGCGACATTCGATATTCACCGTATTCAGCCAAATAACGTGACGTTACTGGTAGGAACTCCCACGAGGAGTTAAGAAAAAGGCACCGTTGCCCTCGGTAGTGGGACATAGAGCCCGCCGATCGGTGTTTGCCCTAAACTGAAAATCGACTACGGGCGTACAGGTCTGGCGGAATTATATCATCTTTTCAGCAACGGACAGTAAACGGCTAGTGTGTAAAATGTGTTGATTTAAAGTGTGACGAAATGTGTCTTAGATTTCAAGTTTTCAAAAAAACATCCTTTATATTCAGTTACACAGGAGTTTCATT
>CM052164.1:20210189-20220453 GCA_028455555.1 Augochlorella aurata
AAAGCAGATTTAATAAAATGGAAGAAAACGTTCCGTGTCTCCACTGCAATTGTTCCCCCCTCCGAAGAACATAAAGAAAATGAAAAATGCTAACGAATATTACGAAAGTGGCATTAATTTGTTGATGGCGAAGAAAGGATTCAGTCATAAATATTGAACGAAAATTACCGAGGAAGTTTGAGCAAAGTTAGGGAGAAAAGTTCGAGCTGCTCGTCCTATAATGTCTCCGATTTAATAATTCCTCCCGCCCGTCAGAGTGGTAAGAAGCACAGAGCAGTTTAATTAACGAAACGCCTCCAAAAATTCCGACCTTTAATTAAAGACGCCGAGACCCAAAACATCGAATCGCCATCTGTTCAGTAACCGCGAAAAACTCCGATATTAAATTTCTCAATGGCGGTTGGATCGCAATTATAAATTATCGATCCAGAGGAAAACTGCGCGCACAAACGGCTCGACCGGTTCCCGTTCATTTTTGCGTTATCGTGTATTCCTTGGAGATCCGTATTCGAGACCGCGCTTTATTGCGCATGATCCACGATCACAGGGAACACGGATATCGGGCAGAGATAACAAGCGATCGTTATCAAAAATGGATAAAAGAGAAATATAAAAGAAGTGACAGATGGATAGATAGATAGATAGAGAAAGAGAGAGAGAGAGAGAGAGAGAGAGAGAGAGAGAGAGAGCAGAGGGAGATAGAGAGAGCAGAGGGAGATAAAGAGCGAGAGAGAAACGGAGATCCTGAGGGTAGAGCTAAATCTCTTGTTCCAAATAGTGACAATTTATCGAATGGCCAATGATGGACGAACTAGGGTTCGCGCTAATTGAAACTTGAGCCTGCGAAACGGGAGAAAGACGGCGTATCCGCAATTTCCTGAGTTTTCTAGACGCGGAAGCGCGGCTGGAAACGTCCCCGGAGATGTTGGCTCGTCGATGGGACAAGTTTCGGAGCGATCGACGACAGCTGACGCCTTCTTAGCCGTGTACTAAACGAGTTTGCTAAGAGAATGGAACAGGAAGCTGGAGATTGATTACAACATCACCTTTTCGCGAGCCACATTCAGGTGCACCATCTGTATTGTTCTTAGTACCTACCCCAATTTTCTTCTCCACCCTTCCCTGGATCCTACACTTTAGTCTCATCCCTAGATTCTTCCCTATAATGAGTAATCAGTACCATCCTCAAATTCTTCAAAGGGACTCCTTACTCCCTTCTTTAGATCATTCCTCATAGTTTCTAGCCATTTAGTCACTTCCCTAGATTCTTGATTTCCTTTCTCTCGTTTTTAGTTTTTAATCACTCCCCTAATCTTTTACTTAGTACTTAATTTCTCGACGCAGCTCCAATCTTTTTCTTAGTTCCTACTTCCAAGTCCTTACTTCCATCCCTAAATCCATTTCTCAATTGATCACGCCCCTAGTCCCTCCCCTACATTATTCAATTCTCCAGATTCTACCCACATCTTGTCGCTAGTTTCTTAGATTTCCGATCACTATCTCAGATATTTCCTTATATCCTTCTCTAGATTCTCCCCTAAAATCCACCCTAGATTCTTCTTTTAACACACGCAAACACACAAATGTAGTACACGATTTCCTTTCGAATATTCTATCGTATAGACAATACGAATAATCATCGAATAACACTAATTTCACTAATCATACAACGTTATACTCGTTATTTTGTGTTAGACAAATTTTTAATTTCCTTGGGGTTTTTCTTCCAGCTTCCACGTTGCGCACACATACATCCGTATAACCAGTGGAATTCGATAACTAAGCGAATAACTTTCTCTTTATTTATTTATTTATTTATTATTGCATCTGTTTAATAACAGTTAGCGACCGCTTGTGGGATTACAATATGTAGGGTTACATGTGGACGTAATGTATACAATAGCTTTTACATTAATTATCCACATCGAACACTCTCTGGCTTTAACATTACCTAAACAAATAATTGTTTCGACATCTCTTCAGAAATTTCAGAGCAGAATTTCCGCTCATTAAGAAAACGATAGAACGTTTGACACATTCTTTTCTATCGCTTAGCGAGAAACAAGCCAACACTAACTGTGCCGGCAGCATGTGCTTTTTCGAAAAAATTCGTTTACGTAAGTAATTTCTCTCTGCCAGGTACTTTTGAACGATCAGTGCCGCAAGAGCAATTTCCCGGGCCGAGTGCTTTCTTCGCAGCGTTCTCGACCGAAATACCTGATAAACAATTACCTTGAATAATTCAGAAGCGCGCGTGGGTGCGTTAAACGAAAGCAGAGGCCACGCTCTCATTCGCGAACAGCCAATGAACGCCGTTGTAATTGATTCGCTAGATAGATGTGACATCGACGAGCCGCGATCCAGAGCGGCCTGGCTCCCTGACAACCGGTCGACCGCTTATCGTTCCTCTAAAAATAATTATTTAACGAGCGTGGCTGTTCCCGTTTTTCCTGCTGATTCCCCCGCGTAATCTCTCTCTTTCCCCCTCTCCTTCCTTTCTCTCTCTCTCTCTCGCTCTCTCTCTCTCTCTCTCTCACTCGCTCGCTCGGTACATAGAGCTCTTGCAAACAGAACGCGACCATGGCCTGTTGCAGATTGCGAGTTTCAACGGATTAAAAAACCGCCGCATGTTGAAAAACCGGCGCGAGCTACGGGAGCCGAGGTTTCAAAAGTATCCATTGAAAGCGCGCGTCGCAATTTCCAGCGTAATTGCTTCAATTATTTTAGTAGGCTTGTTAGCTCGTGATATTGGACGCGATATTATCCTTGAACGCCTGTTTCGATCCGTACGCTCTGATACGGTTTTATACGCGATACCATCAAGCCGAAACTTTTCCGGACATGAAACTGTTACTAATCAAACAGTTTTTGCGAGCTGATAACTCAATTTTTATGCCGATTTGATTTCCGCTGCGATCGACGGAATAATACGAGAGCTTCGAAAATTTTTGGCGATGCTGGCAGATATTAATATGTTCCATGAAAACTCAAAATATAAAAAAGCCATATATAATAGTCAAATAAAAAGAGATGATGCGTACACAAGTTTATAATCTTCAGTGATCATTCATAGAGTATGTTTTGTAGTTTTAAAGAACTTTATGCGTTGATATTGAAGCTGTTACAATTGATGCATCGATTTAAACGTACATTTAAATGATTCGAAATGCCAGCCATATATGTCACAAATTAAATTTATATCAAATTTGGTAATCAATTTTCAGCTACCTTCCATATTTCAATATAAGAAGAACGCGTATAATAAATTAAAAATTGCGTATAAACACGTACGCAAAGCAGTCCGAGGTGATCACCTAAAAACTCTTTCTTGTGATATATTTGCGTACATCATTCGAAGAGAGATTCTCAGGTGCATCAAAGCTTGCATATAGCTCACTCGGGCTGAAAGGAATGGAAGATTCTTCAAGAATCGTTCAGAATGGATGCAGGGAGAGTGGGCATCCTTTCTCGGACGTGTCCTAGCACGACTAAGAGATCAAAAAATTTGTTGGTACGATCCCCATGGTCGGTCCTCGTAGCCGGCAGGCATGCACGTGCGTGGGCGCGTGCCCGTACACCTTTTAAGGTGCCCATAGAAGCCTGCCCCGATCCATTCGAGGTACACGGTTCAAAAATCTAAGGCTGCTTCACACGGTCGGGGTCTTGTGCAACGTCCTGGGAATTTCTTCGAAACCTGCCGCCTGCGGAGAACCTGGATTTATCACGCTTCAAGAAAGTTCTGCCCTCCATTCGATTTTTTGTTTATCCTTTGATCCGTATTACGAGCCGGGAAAACTTGAGATCGAAGTGTCTATGAATCATCTTGGAACTCGGGTTCCCCGCGGAAACACTCGGATCAGTCTGTGAGTTATGCTTCGCTTTGGGTCACATTTATTAACCCAGCACACTCGAGTGGCGACTCTAAGGCACAGTTGGGCGAAAGATAATCTGCTAAGATACAACTAATATATAATAATTTATAATAATTAACGGGTTATAATACTTAATCATTAATCGAATTACTTTTTAGGCAACTGTATTCTGAAACGTCACTAGAAACTGTTGTACCATGTTTCAAAACAATTATGATATTATTGTTTGTATTTAAAAAACTGTTAACGGTATAAATATTGTACGAAGCAATAGGCTCGATTTTATACGCACACAATGCATTAAATCGTAACAAAGGAAATACTGCGGAATAAAAAAATCTTCGACGTTGAGTTAAAGTAACTTTGAGTGCAAAGGGTTAGCTTCTTTCAGAAAGGATCTTTTATAAAAGGATGCAACCGCACAAGGATGAAAATAGTTACGAAAATATCGAGAAAAATATTGTACTTGTTTCATTATGGCGTTCCATCATTATATTTTTTATCTATTTTAAACAAGTGCTGTTTAGTTATTTTTAGGCTGAGGCTGATTGTGTTTTAATTTATTCGTACCTTATTTTCGATATCTCGTGCAAAAAGATCTATTTGATGATCGCGCTACACGTAAAGTAAAACGGGGTGAGTTTTCGAGTTATCATTTTACTGCTCTCGGAAATTTCATAGTAGATCAGAACAAAACTTCTGGAATCTCCATTCTCTGAGAAACACAACTTAATAAAGCCCCGCTAAAGCTGCCCAACAATACGAAAATGAGCCCTCCCAATCAAGATCGCGCAGATGCCCCAGAAAACAGAAAATTCATCCGTAAAACAAGAATCGGAATATTCAACGATAT
Source organism: Augochlorella aurata (assembly GCA_028455555.1). NCBI lineage: Eukaryota > Metazoa > Arthropoda > Insecta > Hymenoptera > Halictidae > Augochlorella > Augochlorella aurata. Next base: position 20,214,915 of record CM052164.1, read on the forward strand.
CCTCGCCAAAGGAGCGAATTCCGCAATCCACCAATTTTCTGCCCTCCTTTTTTGACCGACCCCTCCTCCAAACAATTAATTTCCTCGAGAGAAGGTCAACTCGCCGCTAGAAACTTTTCAAGCTCCCAACGTATCCGACGTAAAAACGGGATCGGCTGCACAAGTTCACCAAACTCTGTGCGAAACTTGTTCGACCTCAAGGGCTGCTGAAAATGCTTACGGGGATGAGAAGGTCCAAAAGAAATTCCAGCACTCGGCCGCGTTGTTCGCAGTGCGGTGGATTCTGGATCGAGCAAACCCACGACGAGCGAACCATTGCATCCACGATTAAAAAATCCGAGTGTCTATCCCTGGTAAGAGCTGGAAGTTCGGATGGAGGTGTTCAACGTTGTTTCTGCGAGTTTTTTGGGTCATTTTTCTTCGGGAAAAACGGAAGGGTGCATCGGGAAACGGCTCGTACCGCGAAATAACGTGTTTATTCGGTGAAGTCTCTGTAATTCACATCAAACGGCCGTTTCGGCTTCCGGAGCTCAGTTAAAAGGGTAACTTCTGACGAGGTCGAGCGTATCACTCCTCCCCTCGTTTTCCCAGTTTCTTTTTCTTTCTTCTCTCTCTCTCTCTCTCTCTCTCTCTCTCTCTCTCTCTCTCTCTTTCTCTTTTCTCTCTCTTTAGCATAAAGGAGCCAATTACTGTGCCCTGTTGGCAGACTTCAGGAGTTTTCGCTATTAAAAATAACTTTAGTAGTTTAATTGACATTTCTTAAGAACTGGAAGGTTTACAAAGTCTCTTTTATTAATATTTGTCCCATGAAAGAAAGAAAAAGAAGAAGAAAGTTCTGGAGTCAGTTACTGTATCTATCTTCATAAATACTGACAAGGAGTAACCTGCAATCCGGAAATTTTTAAAAGTCTCAAACTTTGGGGATATGTAGAGCATAAATAAATAAAATTGCTGCTGTAAATAGAATATTGTTGTACGTTACTTATTCATTTACTCACTCCCTCTTTCTCTCTCTCTCTCTCTCTCCCTCCCTCCCTCCTTCTCTCTCTCTCTCTCTCTCTCTCTCTCTCTCTTTGCCGTTGAAGAGAGAGTAAGCTCGTTTCTTTCGGTTTTGTTTCGCAAAACGATGCACTCTCTCGACAGTTTCTGCGTGTGCACCGAATCCCGGAGATATTCCGGCTGCCTCGGCTTGAAAAGGAGCGTTTTAATTGGCGGCATAGGTAGAAGGGAACTGGTCCGCTCGTTCGTGCGGCAGATTTGCATTCAGGGAAAAGGCGAGAGCCGAACGACGCGATGCAAAACGGAAAGGAGCGGAGCGGTCGGGGGCGGCGAATGCTTTTTAAGGCTATCCGCTCGCGAACGTTAGCGGACCGTCGAGATTTAAGGCGAAATGTCCCGCGGCTTCGGACTTATTTGCGTAATTAACGGCCGGGACACCCGGCACTCGATACCGCCGCCCGCAAGAAAATGACGGGTTTAATGGCGCATGAACGCGCTCGTAATTGAATTAATTGATACTGCCGCGTAGGAGGATCAAGGCGGCAACGTGGCGGTGACAATTACTCTGTCGGTGCCCACCCCTTCGCTCCTTACTTGGAATCCCAGCTATTATGGCTGCTAGATTTTAACTACGCGCGGATTGCATCTTAATGCAATGTCGTGTTTCAAACACATTTTATTGCCCGTTCTGTCATGTAACTGTTGGAATTCGGTTTTTAATTGTTGTACGCTTTGACTAGACAAAACTCGATAATTTTATATTGTTAGATGCTATAAAGTATCGCATTACTTGCTCCTTTGTTTTAATTGCTGAATTATAAGTAAATTAGAGTTTGTTATTGTAACATTATTTTTCAATTATAAGATGTTTTCATAATAAATAATTGAATGGATTTCTTGCTAAAACCACGCATTGTAATAGAAATCGTGCAAATTTCAAGTAAATTCCATCTTGCCATTTTTATTAATTAACACACTTAATCGTGTTTCTTCTACGCTAGTGTTAAAATAATCAGTTACAATGAACAAAGTCAATAGTACCTTAGGATCCTTCTACGACACTTGTAATCAAACTGCAAATTTTATGTATTTGTGACTAAAATAAATGGCAGCAATTTGAAATGATACATTCATGAACAATATCAGTCCATCCATCGAGTTATTCACAATTAATAGGTGGTATTTTTACTAATAAAGTAAAAATCTTTGAAAAATATTAATCGGTTTTCTTTTTAGAATAATTTTAGAAACAAAGCAACAGATGGCTCACCCTATATTAGAATAAAAATTGGCGTCAGACATATGTGACAGACGCGGCACTCAACACGTTAAAGCAAGTAATGACCAACGGCGCACTTTCGTCCGCATTCAAACTTCTCAAGAAACCATTCGAAAATTTTGCGAAAAAGTAAGCGATCGTGCGGTAATCCGTACGTTGCGTTTATCAGCGGCAAGGCCACCGCAGTCACGCGAGAGAGGCGATGAAAAATGATCGCGTGCAAAGCGAACGCGCTCGCGGTGCACAGCATATCGTGTAAAACGGGTTGGAGCGAGGGTTCTACGTTCAGCTTTGGAGCACGTGCACGCGCGAAGCCACGCGTTTTCGCGCTTCGACGCACAGAGCATTCGATTGTCCGCGATCCGCGAATGATTTACCGGCGGCGAAACGGTCGCCAGTTGGACGTTTCACTTTCGTATCTGTTGTGCGCGCAGCTTGGGCTCCGCTTGGCTTAAATCACGACGCTGGGCATGTCGATCAGTTTTCATCGGCTCCATCCGACAGCGAGCGATTCTCGTGTCGGGCCTGGACGCCAATTAAACCAGTCATTTCGTAGTGATCGTCCTACCTCCGGAGAATCATCTGAAAAGATCGTTCTGATGAATTAACTCCGTTGAACTAATTGACAAGATCAATTTGATCAGGATTATTCGTAAATGGTGCTGGTATTTCCAGGAGACATTTGTGCGGATCTTACGCCCATAGCAATAATTCCGTAAAATCTGAGTAGTCAATTTTACCCTTTAGAGCCGGTGGACTTATTCCAGCAATGGCATAATGATAAGTAATAAGTAGAGAGAGAGAGAGAGAGAGAGAGAGAGAGAGAGAAAGTATTTTTAAAATTTTAATTCTAGACTCAGATAAAAAAAGTGAGGAAATGAGTGTTTCTTTAGATTTATTTTACTCCAAGTAATAGCAAACTAATATTTGCAAAAAAATTCAAATCATTTAGCGCAATTTTAAAAAAAGTTATACTATCTTAAAAGGTGTGCGAACACTTTTGCTCCTTACTATAAATACCATACCACTATATTGCCAGAGAAATAAACTTCTACTAGAAATGAATGGAAAAATTAACAATATGTCCTGATCATCCATTACGTGCATGATCAAATCATATCATTGCAACTTCTGGACTAAAATGTACAATGACGTCGTCAGTTAATCCATACTGATTCTCAGAGTCAATGTACAATTTCAGCTACAGACATCTAGTGCAAGCCTTTTCTGCAACTGCCCCGAATATTTCGATAACAGCCAATTTGCCCAAATAGGGTCAGCAAAAATGCCTTTGTCGGAGAACTGCGCGCAAAATAGACTGTCGGATCATGATTCAACAGGATAAATAGCAACACATCGTCCATGTACGGCGGAAAAGACCGCGGTAAAGTCCGCCGTCGGTTTATAAATAGTCTCGCGTCTGGGTTTCCACGTTGAACCGCGACCAATCGAAGATTACATCACCGGCTCGCCGTTTCTTGCTCGGCGGGCGTTAAATATGCATCGTCGCCGAGCGACTTCCGCTCCGCACACCCCTTCTGAACACCACCAGTTGACAGAGTCGTCGATATTACGCGCGCGCGCGAGGAAGAGAGAGAGAGAGAGAGAGAGAGAGAGAGAGAGACCAAGGTTAAGAACCTGGAAAATCGTCGAATCGGATGGGGCAGAATCGGGTGCCGGGTCGGAAAATTCCGGCGGTTCGTGACTACACCGAGACGGCTCTGCAATCCTGCTGTGCAAACAGCGTCCGACCGAAATTGGAACACCGGGGGCGGCTCTGTTTTTAATTTTAATGCTTTCATTAAGGATCATCCCCGCCCGTGACGTCCCCTTTTGTTTCCTTTCTTCTGCGCTATCCCCGCGAGACGATCTCCGCAAACTTTACCTCCACGGTTCTCTAATAACACCCTCCCACACCCCGGCGAACGCCATTTTGGCCAGCGAATAATAAACGATGATAACAGAAACGGGGAAATTGTCTGAGCGTGCGCTTTCGTACGATATCGAGATTGAATGAAACGAAGTTCAGTCTCGAACTGTTCACGGTTGCTGTGTGCGTTGTCGTTAATTAGATTGTTTTCTCAACTTCCACTTCTTTGAAAAATTGGTAATCTCGATTCAGAACTGTTCAGAACTGACAGTTCGCAGTGAAAATGGAATGTGTATGTGAAAGCAGAGTAATTTATAGCAAGAATGAGTAGACCAAATGCAAAACATTAAATACAGTATTAATTTTAACTCGTTTAAATTATTAGGAATAGAAATACATATAAGTGTACATAACTCCTGCAGCTTGCAATAAGCTTCAATAATTTCCAGTTTGCACGAAAATCCGCAGGATAGTAATTAAATACAAAACGAAAATTGTGCAGATGAAAGAAGTTGTTTTTCTAATCTGAGATACAATCTGTCTATCTATCTAACAAAATTCAATTATCAAAGTGGATTAAAACAAGTTAGACTGCTGTATCACCAACCAAGTAAACAAAAATTACGTTCTTATCTATTTCACTCGTAAGACTAATTTTATCAGATAATTTTATAAGATACAAGTTGCAAATATCTACATCGAATATAAGTTAATTGTAGGGAAATTACAAATCCGCTTCTAATAATTTCAAGTTATGCACCATATAAAAACATTCTTGAATGCCTCTAATATCCTCACGATTTTGTTTGTAGCCTAGTCATTTTTGTCAATCGCATCAAATCCGCGGTCTAATAATGAAACAGTTTAGATGATTGTTCAATTTCAGTCGAATATTCGACAAGAACGATGCATTTTTAATAGCTGGCGCACCGAAGAGGTTCACGGCTCATGTTTCTGGCTAATCATTCCGAGGTTAATGGAATGCTCTCGAGGCGGTTCGCAACAGGTAAACACCCGTATCACGGATCCAAGTCATCAAGGAACGTTCGCGAGCCATGGGGTCGACGTGTTTATTGTCCCTTGAATTTCCACGCGGACTTGACCGCGGAACCTCTGCGCCTCGTCATCTTCGGGACGCGCACAATATGACTGTTAATCACGCATTCAGCGGCTAACAAGTTGCGAGGTTCCGAGGAGTCAATTAAACCGCGCCTCCTTAATTTCGTAACAGTCGTCGTTTCTCAAGACCTAGGTAAAATGTTCACTTGGTTATGTATTCCTGTGCTTAGTTCCAGTAACTTTGCATTATTAACGACAAAACTTCTTACACTAATATTGGTATTCTAATCATCAATGTTTTCATTATATCCGAAAAAATATTCTTCCGTTCT
>CM052164.1:20220553-20259322 GCA_028455555.1 Augochlorella aurata
CGCGTGTGCGAGAGGAACGGTTTGGTTGGCGAATTTGCTTTTCAAGGTCGAATTCGGTTTCAGCTCGTTTACCCGCTACCTCAATGACACTTTTTAATGATTCTGCTGCCAGTGCGTGTTTAATGAACTGCCCCTGCGGTGCGAAACTAATATGATTCCGCTTATGGACGATCCAGAAGAAGCAGTAAAAGGTGCATAATCAATAGACCGCGGTTCATCGTGCAAAATAAAAATTTCATACGTTAATTCTATGAAACACGAGTAGGATAAAAATGTATTTTTCATTTTAACATTTTTTAAAAGTTGGAAATAACGTCATAATGTTGTTAGATTCTTCTTATGCCTTATTACTGTAAAAATCTATTGATAAATTCGATTAGTATAAAAATGACGTTCGTATTTTTTGCTGCGGATTTCATTAATAACTTTCCTATTGATTATTAGACTGCGGATTTATACATTTATGGAAAAAATTATTGTGTAACATTTGAAACAGCGAAAAAATTCGAAGAAACTATTAATATTGTAGTACTAATTCCAACTTATTAAAATTATTAAGGAAAAAGATCAGATGGTGCTTGACTCTTATATTATACAATGACTATTATATGTATACAATTTTTATTTTGCATAAAAAACCGCAAATTTGTTTCTGCACAAATCGAATGTATATCGAACGTGATATATATTTAGAGTACAGAAAGATCGAAATTTCGGAGAATTCTGGCCTTTGGTCAAACTGGAGCTCGAGGTACCTACACCCAGGTGATGAGGAGTTGGCCAAGTTACGACCATAACTCGCTCCGTTCTATTCGGGGCCGCTCACGAAAGCATTTCGCTGACACGCAACGATTATGGAAGATTATTTTGAGCACAGACCTAGATTTTCGCGTGCACTTCAATTGCAGTTTATCGCCGGTCACAGTAGCCCATAAATCGTTTAATGGGATGAGATTTATCGGAGGGGAGGACTCTTTCATGCTCCCTTTAACATTCTTCAGCGCTGTTGACACCATAACCATTATCGAAATCAATTTTTGATCGATTTCCACCCTTTCCGATTACTCAAGTATGAAATTTGAAATTGTACAAGCATGTGTGCCAACTTTGGCTGAAATCTACAAAATTCAATTAAAGAAATTAACTTGACTTTAAGGAATTTTTGAAAACTAATTTGTATCGTGAAATATTCGAGCATACTAAATTATATAAAAGTGTGATTTTTAAATCCATGGGCAACTTGAATTTTACAAATAAAGTTCTGCAGCACGAGGTAAAAGTAATCGCTCTGATCAATGTCAACTTGTCAATTTAAATGTCCTTAACTAATTTATTTCAAACTTCTGCAATTTGGAAGTGCAATTATATTAACTCTTTCAGGGCTGACTAAAGTGAAAAAGTATAGCATATTTTGTATAACGTACCACAGACGAAAGAGAATCAAATAATATATTATTTGTCTTTCCCTAAAATACAAATAAGCAAACAAATTATTTGTGGAATTATTTCGATGATTTCTAAAGTAAATAAAAGGTTCAATTATTATTTGCAAATGAAAAATGTAATTTATTATTTATCACTTAAAATAGAATTTGCCCAACTTTGATGTTCGCATTGTAAATTTATATTATATTCATATTATACATCATATGAAGATCACGGTAGACCCTCATAAATACCACAATTCAACAATGTGGCTCTCGCCCATACTATTGATACAAACTACACATTAAGAGGATTGAGGAAAACAGAATTTAACTGGCAGAAATCTGCACGAACTCCAATTTGCAGTGAACAGATTTGTCCAGAAGTTTCATTTCCTGCGTGAAGAACGATCTGTTAGGTTCTGTCCAGCGCTGCGTTTCATCGCTGCCTGAAGACTAAATGTTGCAAACGGAGATTCGCAGTCCGATCACAGTCCGACCTTTCCATGATAAAAACGTACTGCTATACATTTCTCATCACGTTCCATCGCCATGATGTTCGCCTCTTCCTCTCTCTTTTTTTTATCTGGATAAGTGCTTTATCCGTGCCGTGGGCTATTATTGTTATCCTCGTTACTGTTACAAGTAAATACTGCGTCTACGGCTCTCAGTTTAGATTCCACGCGTGCGTACCGTTGTAACTCATGCGATTCACCTGCAACGACCACTTCCGAATGCAGAATAGATGCGTAGGTATGGGTCCCAGCCACGGTATAGTGAGCGATAACTGTGATAACGCAACGCTCGACATTCAGAATGGAAACAGCCGTGCGTGTGCTCGCAGAAATCGTTAACCTATATGCATACGTAACGTCGTATCTACCTGCCTCGTGTTTGCTCACAAAATTGTCCCACCAAAATTTAATACGCCGCGTCGCCTAAAATTTAAAGTGTGAAATTTCGACGAGCGAAAACGTTCTTACTATGAATCTATTACATATTGCATATAATAAGGCAATTAATTACAGTTTTAAATGGAGTTTTTATACCTCGCGTTTCAATCGTTGGATAAATTAAATTTAGATACAATTAAATTTAAATAAATTGCATTTAGATACATTAAATTTAGATAAATTGGATTTAAATCAATTGAATTTAGGTAAATTGAATTTAGATACAATTAAATTTAGACAAATTGAATTTAGGTCGATTAAATTTAGATAAATTGAATATTCACATGGCAAATGTTGCTTTTCAGTTTTCGTTTCATTATATGTATACATTTTTGCACTTACGAATCTGAATAAACTTCTATAGTCTACAAACGAAACTATACTATCCTATTTTCTTCGATTTGTTTGAGTGCTATGTATCAGATGGGCTAAAAAACATTGTTTTCAGAAATTGCAATTGATTGGAATGATAAAAATATTTTTAAATGATGGTGTTCCAACAGTTTTATCTGAGCTTGCAACAAAAATTTAAGAAATGCATTTTGTAGATTTCGGTAACTTATATGCATACTGAAAGTTTTCTTGAAATCGGATACAAATTCAAGAGCAGTGGCTTTATATGACTATCATCGATATCTTAGAACCTATAGCAATCTCCAGCGACTAACGGGATTCCTAGAACCTAACGAGTATTCATGGGTTGTATTTGGAAAAGTTGGGAAGCTAATTCCGAGAATTACATAAATTCCAATTATCATCGGGCCGGAGATGAAATGGCCGTCTTTGATTGTATGTTTATTCATCGAACCCATTCTTGCCTGTTATTGGTACACGTGATATACATATTCAGTGTGGGAGGATCTCGCGACCCTGCTTCGAGTAATTGGAGAACCATCGAGGCACTGCGCAACCTCGAAACATTTCGAGCAGTCAGCTCTCGACTACGACGTGTATGCTCTTAATCCTAAATTGAAAACACTAAGCAGACAACGTGACATCGGCTGGTTCCTAATTTCGTCGTGGCGATCGTCGATTGCGTGGGTGTGGCGCGATTATCATCGTTTCGAATGAAACTGTGATGAAAATGGTACTGTCGATTGTAGGCAGAAACTTTTTAAAGGTGATAGTCAGCGTTGAAACATCTACTTGCATAAAAGGTCCCAAATTTTGGACAAATATCACATTGAAACTATTAAGAAAACTCTACCGGTTTGCGATTTTAATAATTAGTTGGAGTATTCGTGATTAAATGGGAGTTAGAGGTGTGGGAATGAAATTAAGCAAGGAGTTGCTTAATGGAAAAAGTGCACACGAGAAATACAGAAGATTGAAATACACGAGAAGAATTCTGTGGCTGCAAGGAAGAACGCCGAAAGTCACTTCCGAGATATGATCGTTCTGATCATTAGAGTTCTGATCACTAATGTTTCATATTAATAGTGTTTCATATTGCATAATTTTTCTGAACCTATAAAATTTGTTTCGCGATGTTTTTTTTCTGATAAATACGTGAATTCTACATGCAACAGTTCAATTAAAGCATTAACTTGTAATTGTGTTATATTATTATTTAATACAATTGTTGTAAACAATTTTTATGTTGCATAAATATCCGTAGTCTACTAATCATTAATTGTAGGAAATCATTTGAGTACATAACTGGTTCCGTAAGTTGAACTTGACATGTAAGGAGAAAAAAATATTCTTTCCGGAGGTATATCAAATAACATATTATGCGTTATTGCAGCTATGAGATTTCACACCCTGAAAAGGAAATGCAGTCGACAAAAGAGTTATACAGCAAACATGATTGAAATTAGAAACATATGTAAGCAGATAGCAAAAGTTAAATTCCTAGATAACTGTGCGCAAATATTGTCAGATATTTTTTACACAAGAAGTAAGAATATAAACTCTCTAACTATTTTATTCTTTAGCTCGCGACTCATTTCAATTAATGTTTCCTTGGAAGTACTCGAAAGATTACCGTATCGAGTAGAAAATCCTCAGAAAGAATATATAAATAACCTCGCAAATTGACCTAATTGACCAAGTATCTAGAAGTAAGAAACCATTAAAATATAACCGAAGTCTGCGACCTAATAGCAACAGACTCCATTATTCATTCCACTCGACGAGAACCCGAGTTACAACAAATATTTGCAGAAGAATGATAAAACAGTATCTATATGTTTCCGTTGCTCTCAACACGGTAGTATCAGGTAAAATATCGATTCGGCATTACACAATTAACACTATCGTGAAACTCCGTCTGTTCGTGATGATCGATAAGTTCTCCGTATGCATCACTGGAAACACAAAATACTTTGAATTGTTCAAGCCGCGAAAGCCTTCTTCTACGTTATCGATTGTCAAATATCTCGCAAATTGGCCACTTTAAGAGGCCCTATCGGACCATTGATCGATATCGGTTACAAACACGGTTATTTCGAAGTTCGAAGGCAAGATAAGCAAGTAGAAATTGCTGGAACCTGGAATATCCTAATTCAAAAACAATGTTCGCAGGCTACGAGTTGAGATTTGTATGACGGTAGAGTTGGAAAAATTTTATTTCAAATAATGAATAACAAATTACAGATTAAATTAATATTTCACTTGCAAATGATAATTAAATTTTGTATTTAATTGTATTAATCACTTTTAATAATTACTCGTATATTTTCATTTATACTTCCAAATAACAAACGACATTTTATTTAAATAATAATTTAAATGAACATTTACCTAAATGATATCCATCTATGTACGACGGGCAGTTTCTTTCGGGTTACTCGCTTTGTCTTCTTTTCAGTTAGTCAGCAAGTCAAACAGATCACATGTTTGCGCAATCTTTCACCTACAATGTTTTGAGCAAACCTCGGTATAATACCACTACGTAGCCTCTCCGTACGTTGGTACGATGGTATTGTTTGCGTTCCGAAACGCTGTTTTATTGTTCTATAGCTCGTTACGCTCGCAATCTTTGCACTTTGCACACTTACTCGTCATTATTTATGCCTCTTGTGTTGAATCCTCTCGCTGCAGTCAGTATGATCAATTAATTATTCAATTGTTCATTTAATTCTTCCTTGGAAAATTTCAACAGGTTAGAATAATACATCGATACTCTTCAATTATTTCCACGTGTCGTTTTTTTGGAATTGCACCTAGTCGTTTATGTAAAGGATGCATGAAATCCGCAGTTTGGTCATTACTAGCCAAGATTTTTGAAGAATTCAGTTTGCGCAATAGGTCATTGGATTGAATATTATAATTTTTTTTATTACATGCACAATGTATATTGGCTCGTATTTACCTATATCACATCTAGATGGAATATATATATGGTAATAAATGCATTATTATGTGAACATAAAAATAATTTTTAGTTCATCAAACCCGTAAACCCTTTCAGGTAATATGTTCAACCAGATTCGGCATTGTATTCGCAAATTATGTTACAATTACATGGCATGCAAGAACAATTGTAGTACATCTGCAAATGTAAAGTCACACAAAAGAAAATGTCTGAATCGTACATGTTCTATCAAATACTGACATGAAAGCGGGGACTTTTAAGCGGGGAAAAATTACGTATTGCGCATGCAGATCCGTAGTGCAGTCATTAACAATACTTCAGTCACTGCCGGTTGGAGACAGCAGATAATTTTCGCGTGCTCGCCAAACGAGTTTTCCGTCATGGAAACGACTCAAAGCGGCAAGATCGCGCGAGTATCGGTTGCGGGGCAAATCAAAGCGGAAATATGCATGCTGGCTGGCTTCCCCGAGCCTGAATACGAAAGAAGGGAAAGAGCACTCGCGTTAAATCTTTCGACGGCGGACGTCCGCCAGCGTACTTTTCGTAACGAGAAAACTACGCCAACATCGGCAGCGCACGATTCACTTAACCCCGCGTCGCGAGACCGCAACAATCCGTCTGGAATTCAAACCATCTTGGACGCTGAAAGACGCATAACCGAAAGAACGGTCTAGACTAGAGTTTCTTAACCTTCCTCAGCTTGAAACACCCTTTTCTTTCTAAACTTGAGCTTCGGAAACTTCGTGCGGTTGCAGAAAAATAGAATCTTTTGTCTCGAACGTTTGCAATCAAAAATATATCAAAATTATCAAAAAATATTTTACTGCAACAAATGAGTGGGTTAAAATCAAAGTAGCGTAAGTTACATTTTCCTTATTTTGAGAAGTACAAATTGTTGTTGTTTATTAACATGCGTATTATTTCCTGACCACAGTTTTTGTTAAGATAATTTAGAATTCAATTTATTTAAAACAGCTTCACAATTTATTTCAATTGTCTTATTAACATTTCGACATGTATACAAAGATTACATTTTGAGATACAATATGATTTTAACCCACTCAAATATACATTCGATGATTTCTTGGTTTAATAGAAAAAGAAATCGACTCAATTATTGTAATGCAATAGATGTGGATTCAATGATTTCTCGGCTTAGTGAAAAAAAAATAATGCTAGATTCGCAAACAATTTCTTGAATTGGTGAAAACGACTGCAAATTAATTTCCGGAACTAGTATTGTCTAACCTGTCTGAGACATAAAGTTTGAGATGTAAATCAATGAAAAATTAAATTTTTTGTGCATTTCTCATCGGGGTCCGGATGTTAACGCGTCGCCGGCTGACCAATCTCCCTAGAACGTGTCCAGGTTGAGAATTCACTCGTTGATAACGGAACAATCGTTCGACCGGTCGTTTGTTAAAGAATCCAAATTCTTTTTTTCGGTCACGAAAGTTAGCCAGAGCACACGTGAGCCGAATTCATTCTGTTTACCTCCCTCCCCCAGCGCGGTGAATATTCAATTCTACCGTCTCGCTGGAAATTAGATTCTGATAAAAGACGACAAAATGTTCGGTTTTTAGCCGTCGGGTTCCTTGAAACCCAATATTTTCCCTTCGAGTGTTCACATGCGGATATCAAGTAATCTCAATATTTGGAATCCACGATACTTGTCATACTACGAGCGAATATTTTCGATCAAATCGAAAAACAACTTTATCAAAGGGCCGAAATGATATATCGAGCTGTTATCCGAAGTTTTAATACTGACCGGAGATCCCGCGGAATCAACGTTATAAAGCGAACTGCGTTCGATCGGTTTAAAATCTGGCCCGGCAATCGATTCATGTTTGCAATACGCGTATTTTCAGCCGTTCAGCCGATATAAAGAAGAAACTATAGAAGAAACTATAAATGTTTATAATCGATTGTATTTTTGTCTGTTCGTTTATGACACGAATTTGCACCGACGATTAATATACCGGTATATTTGAATTTGTAATTTTTATTTCACGTTAAACACTTCCCGTATGATAACGAGTTATGCAGACTTTACACAGAATCCATCATATGAACTATGTGTGTTGCTTGTCCGTTTTACAACGAAATTAAATTTTGTTCATATGCTATTAGTGGTTAAGCGTTAAGGTACTGACGATTGCTAAGAAGAAGTCCGCCGTTTCGGTAGAGAGGCCATGTCTGCACGTCCATAGTCTCCACTTTTCTATAACCTCCAGAAACCACTACTATTGGTAAATAAGAAGACCCACAAGTTAATCGACGCGAGGGGCAATGAGAGACGGTCTCCCGCATCACTTAATCACGTCTCTTGTTCAGCGCGTAACTTAGTCAATATGTAATAATTAAAAAAAATAGAACAGGCTAGGTGGGGCGAGTACCTGATTCCCCTTGCTCTTTCCGTAAAATTCCTATATGATTATTTTCACTTATATTTCATAAATATTGAACACATATTTAAAACATATAAAATAATCGTTTAAAAAATCATATGATACAACATAAATTTAAAAAAAAATATGTGCATAGTACAGCACGTTTATTGCATAATGCAATGAAAAGTTAATCAAGTTGCTAATTAGTAATTAGTAATTACAAATAATCATGGGCTCATCAGAAGAATTTGAAGTCAATGCTTTAGGCATAAATCAACGCTCTTGGGTCTTGTAATTGTTGCGTCTATTTCACTTTGTCTCGATTCGTGCTGGTAGCAAATGTGTTAAATAAATGCGTAAAATGCGAATTTACACAGTTAGTATTCTTTTATGGTATCTTATGGTGCTTGCAAGAGCAGTTTCGGGGCACGTTTTCCATAGTTTTAAAAAATTTGCTGAAATTCACGGAACTCCGTGGTTCACAAACGAAACCACGTTGACAAGGAAAATTCGAAGCTGATTTCGCGAGAATCCGCATGTCCATATAACGGCAAGCTCTATCGGAAAACTTTGAACCCGGAGTACGAGGTAACAGAGAGGAGATGAGCGCGATAGCATCGAGTGGATGCGGGATCCACAAAGTGTTGAGGGAATTCCGTTACGAAGCCGGCGCAGCTCGATCGACAACCGTGCAAAAAACGGCAGAGAATTAACGCGAAATTGTGTCGGCACAGTAGCCGATATAGCACGAAGCGATCTCGGGGGACGAAGAGAGCTCGAGGCGAACGCGCGCGCGGTGTCGCACGTCGGATTTCTTGTCGAGTGACCCGCTCTGATCCCTTCCTGTTCTCCGCAGACGTTTCTCGCTCGCACCTCTTGTTCTGCCCTACGCCTTCTCCAATAGGTCATACACGATGGGAACCGGTATGACCAGAAAGTACCGACGGAATTCTTTCTATGACTGTCAAAACAAGTCCGCGCCGCGTGCTCCAGCGATTTAACGAACTCGTTAGCCGCCGACCGTAATCGATCACCGACGATTTATCTGCATTTCGTCGGCGGCTAGCGCGCCCCGCAAATGCAACAAGTATGTCCCTACCCGGGATCGAAATGCCGCGCTGTCTCTTGCACGCTGCAAGCGATTATTTCAGGATGTTCCACACTTTACCGGCTTTAAGGCTAGCAAGTCTTTGGAAATGATAGAATACAGAGTTTAATTAGTGTCATGTGTCTCAAAGTTATTTGAACGCATAATGCGAACCACATCGACAAAATTCAGTAGATGTGTTTATTACGATATGTAAATGTATTGAAAAATGATGTATCGACAATTTGTATGCATAATGTAATTACACAATAATAACATATGTATAATTTTTATGCATAATGCAAAGTATTATTATTTCAATAATTTTATTAATATTTCGATTAAGTATTTCAAGTTCATATCGCAAAATGTATATTTTAAATACTTATTATTACATTGCAGATTTTACGCATTTATGGCTAAAATAGGTAAGTGGAATACAGAGCACTGAAGATATAGTATTAGAAAAATGTAATATCTTTACATTGTTATCAATATGTTAAAATTATTAAAATAGGAGACGTACTTTTCTTTATCTCCTGGCTTTTGCAATTGATGAAGAAACTTTTTATTTTGTAAAATCAATCAAGTATTTCACCTTGAGTTTCATTTAATACAGAAATAAATTACTATTTCAAATGTAGCATATGCAATACAATTGAGAGAAATAGTATTTGCAAATATTTGTATTTTTTAATCGAAATATTTTTACCTAGGACTCAGTTTAATAAATTTCTATATACAGGACTCGATCATCCTAGTTGACACCCATTTACTCAATCACAATATTCGACAAATTTATTTCAAATTTCTATAATAGGTTGAGTTGCATGTACGAGTCAGATTGATCTATATAGTTGCACGGGAATGTGTCCGGATAATTAGATAATTGAAATCACAGACATTCGAATAATCGAAATTCTATTTTCAAGAAAAGCTCACACTCGAGTAATATTTGATTAATTGTGATAATTTACTGGCAATTTCGCAGGTGGTTATCATCGCAAATCGTTCGCATTCTTCGGAATTATCCAAGGCGTTACACGACCGCATTCAACTTTTTACGGAATATATTATCTGAGCGACTGGTTATCGGCGGGGCTTGCAATTATTTTGTTGTCGAATCTCTCTCTTTCTCGCGGCGCATCGCATGCTCCAAAGACACATGTTAATTTCTAAATATCAGCTGACGCGCGACAAAGTCGCTGATGCCCATGCATTCGTGCAAACAATCTCTTTGAAACGGTGCTTGGGATTATTGCAAGCGAATTCTGGTGATTTCACACCTGTCGACGCATATGTCAACACTGTTTCCGAAAACAGAAATTGCTGGCCGATGTTGGATCGTAATTAAACAGTTGGTACTGGAATTATACGAGTGACGATTAGGATCTGTTTTATTAGGAACTGTCCAGAGTTCTGAATTGAGTTGTTGAATTCAGTTTGTTCGAATATATTGACAATAAATATAAATTTTGATGACTAGTCAAAAATTAGTGCCAAATTTCATTACGCTGATTAGAAACAATAGCCTAATTGAAAACGACAAACTTTGCACAAATCCTAGCTTGTTCGGATGAAGTTAATCGCTACAGCAAAGTTAACTGCAATGAAATATATTGTGGGCGTGGAAGGTCAAAGTTTTTCCGCGAAGATATCGATCAACGAACTAATTATAACGCACAACTCTGCTCGCAAAATGTTTCAAAATTGTACTTCATCTTTTTGCAAATTTGATATAGCTTATAGCAGTCATCTTTCCAAACCCGTAGTAGTTGAATAGATAGAATGCACTGCAAACAATATCTCGGCAAAATTTCAAACTGTGAATTCACTAAGTATTCATTTTAATTAAACGCACGCGAGCTTGATTGCACCTTTATGCGGTTCGTATTAAATACCAAAATTTAATTAGTATTAACATAAACTGCCAATTTAGTTGCCGGCCATGATACTGTTCATGCATACGTGATGCTCTATCGAGAATAATTTGAAAAAATTGCTCATTTTTCCAAGATGCGGAGGAGGAATGCAGATTACTTTTATGCGCCGTGAAACTAAATCAAAATAGAATCTGATGCAGCGTGCTTAATCAAATTTAAGGATCAGCGTCTGCCCGTTTATATAATCATGTCAGGGCCAATCGAAACAAATGACTTCATTTTTCACGGCCCTCGCATTCATGCTACCAAATCGTGTCTCGTGATCCTATCCATCTGTTTTTTTTTCTTTACGCTGCATATACATACGTATGTGTTGCATGCTATTGTATCTCAAGAAACTTGTTACAAGTCTAATAGATTTTAATACAGATCCAGACTCGTTATCTAATCTTCAAGTCAAGAAAATGCTATCACGCTTCAGTTCCTTCAACTCTGAGGCTGACCCTATAACGATCGCTATCTCGAGCGTAACTCAATTAATTGACTCAAAAATTGGTAAGTTTAACACACCTGTTATTGCTAGCACAGTAATCGAAAGAATTTTCTGACGAAAATGATAAACAGAAAAAGAAGAGCGAGCAGAAAATTAATTCTATATTATTTTTTACTGTTTTTACACGTCTACGTGTTCCATTATGGTAGCAGCTGTGACTAGATTCAAAATAAATTTAACTTTGTTTGCCACGCAAGCACAAGTGTTGCAATCATACATCTACCTTTTTAATTCATATACATATGTATATTACGTTGAACGAAATGATCCTGAATAGAATTATTAATTAAATTGAACACAAATGTACAGGTATAAATACTGTTATAAAGGTTGATAAACTCTTATAAATAATACAAGCTACGAAGCAAATATTACAAAAGTTGCTACAAAAAACATGGTTCTATTTATCTACTTCTTAAACTTATCTCAAATCTAAAAGATGCTACTATAAGATTTCTGGAAATAAAAAACCTGTATTCTCAGCTATGTAATTATTAATTTCCGTATTAATAGTAGTGTAATAAACAACGTCCGCCTAGTAAGACCTTCATGATACCAACTAGGGTGATGACCTTGACAAAATCTCAAGAAATCATCAAAATCGATGGACATAACCTTGGCAATCATCAAAACGAGATCAAACAGGTGATATCTTTTA
This sequence comes from Augochlorella aurata, assembly GCA_028455555.1. Lineage (NCBI taxonomy): Eukaryota > Metazoa > Arthropoda > Insecta > Hymenoptera > Halictidae > Augochlorella > Augochlorella aurata. Next base: position 20,232,824 of record CM052164.1, read on the forward strand.
GTAAATATTTACGAAATTCTTTTAAAAATTTATATTGGTATAAAGTAAAATAACTTCACTTAAGGTACGCAATTCGTAAGACAATATATTTCAACGTATTTACCTTTATTCATCTTGTAGATTGCATTATCATCCTAAAAAGTTGCAGCTAAAACCGCAGAGTCGGAAAAATTGGACAAGTGCGATAATAATACAGACAACGAAATGTCAAAAACTATTACAAAAATTATAATTTACACACACAAAATTTATAAACGATTGCAGACATCCGGAGACAACAAAGTGTCAAAAACGATCCTAAACCCGTTGTCGAAATTATGTTTCGTCTCGAGTAATACAACCACGAAAGGATAAACCACGTAATAATAGAGGCATCGTAGTATCCAAAAAGCACCGCCGGCACGGGGCGAAATTACAGCCTCGAAGGATGGGACATGTGAGATAATAATACAGAAATCCACAATAACAAGTATAACATGTAACGAGTATACAAGTAACAAGAATACCAGTAATAAGAGTACAAGTAACAAGTATGCAAGTAAGAAGAATACAACCAACGAGTATGCAAGTAACGAGTACTTATACAAGTAACACGTAACAAGTAACGAGTTACTTACCGAGCAGTCCTCGCGGCGACCGCGTGACGGCGTGCAGAATGAGAAACAAGAGTAGACTATGGACTGCAAATGCAAGTTTCCCGCGTGCTGCGAATCAACTGCGTTGCGTAACACGGCGGCTGCAACTTGTTCACGCGCACAACGTGCTCGCGGATCTTCTGGACCAGACCGGATCACACAGGTCTTGACACCAAGGAAACGAGGATAATAAAACACTAGGTCGCACGAAACGTCACACAGGACACGAGGTACGACAACAACAATCCGTTCTCGCCCGTGAGACCGAGCACAAGGATAGTACCTTCCACCGTGGCGGCTGGAGCGCGACTGACTCGCAGCGAGCGCGTCCGCGTCGTGCCGGCTCGTGGTACCTCCTCGGCCTCGGGTTTCGAATTACGCGCGGCTTAACGACACTGCATTCTGCATCTGTCAGTCTTGCTGTCACCGAGATGGATTACAAGGTCGTTTCTGAACTCATTGACTTGTACGATCAATGCAACGGACTTTGTCTTTCCTAGGATTTTGATGAGTTGGTTTGGTGAGGTTCACTGAGTAATGTCAGAAGTTTTGGCGTGTAACCTTTTAGCGTAGGAGTTAAATAATCTTGTTATTTACGTGCTTACTTAGCGTTTGCTGTTTACAACGACTGGGACAGATGTGTTGTTAAAATGGTAATAGTTGTTGATGGTTATAGTAAGTGATGCTTTTTGGCAGAATGTATAGTAGCGTAAGAACTACATAACTTAGCCGGCTAAGAGATTAAAGTAATTTAGGAAATTTTACGTTTTTAATTGCTACAACGAGTATTGTATTTTATCCTTTTAGGCATGACGCGCCACTATAGTGGCTTTCGCGAATGTCATCTTCCAGTACGACGCGCCACTATAATGGCTATCGCGAATGTTTCGTGCTTTACTTAATTGCATTATTAGTTGTTAAAGTAAATGATTAAAGTGAAACTATATGTATCGTATCTTTAAGAAAAGTGATAATTTAATCATGGAAACTTGATTCGACTGTGCTCGCGTAGAGAACAGCATTCTCCCTCATATATTACAGTATAATTCGTAATTCGCGTCGAATTCTGCCGTACAGAGAAACAGCCCCGCGTAAAATTCAGCCGTGACTAAGAGGTTAAATGTGAATACGAAGGTACTCTTGTTTCTAATATTGCGATTCAGGTATTTAATTATCCTGGTCATTTTTAAGAATGTTTCCTGACCAGTTATAGTTAGAAGTTATAATGTATTCAATTATTAGACTTAAATTAAGAGTTTAAAGATACAGAACTCAATAAAATACTTATAAACATTTGATAATCACTTGGACAAGAACGTCAAAGAAATTTATTAATCGATATTTTATCAAAACTTCTAAAGTTTCCTAGAATGGATATAATCAACGCTGCAATTATTATAACTTCCCGTGATCATTCGTCTAGAGTCGTGTTTATTTCTCCCGTTATTCAAAACATTTTATCTAAATAAGAAATTTCCGCCGAGCAAACGGTATGAGATAGCTCAGGCGCTGCAACCGTGATTCAGAGTTGGCCAAAATTTTATTCGGATGACGGAGGAGAGATAAAGACAAACACAATATTAATATGAATATAGAATAAATATCCAATCGAATAAACATGTATCTAGATAATTTATCCAAAAAAGATTTTATTCGTACTGGATAATTAAAATGATAAAATATGAAGTTTTCTTTTCTAATTTATCGATTTATTTCTTGCATATTTTTTCGTTCAAGTGTTGCATCAGAAAGTTTCTCATTTTTGGGTAGATGGATGCGTAACTAAATAATTTTTCTACAGATGCAGGAGAAGGCATTTTATAAGTAATTGAAATTGAAGTGATCCTGAATGTACAATAAATATATCTTTATAAAATTATGTAAAAACAAAAGCAGTCAACAATTATTCGCATTATTGTTCAAATAATTTGACAATCTCAATTCGAATAACTTATTCGACTATAGAGTTATGCGAATAATTTATTCGAATAAACAAAAATTATTTAAATAAATGGGTAAAATAATTTATGATGAATAATGAATAATCTTTATTCGAATAAAGTATTTGGCTAAAAAGAATTCAATCGGATAATTATCTTAAAAATTTATTCGAAACAATTCCATTAATACCGAACTCTGCCGTGACTCTTGTTTTCCAGAGATTTTTGTTTTGTTACAGCGGTCTTAATAAGGGGCGGCTGTGAATGGCAGTAATTTAGTTTGATAGCTCGGAGATCGATTGCAGAGGTCGCAACGGGATATTGAGGGGTAGGAGTAGACTGCTCACAATAAGACTGGCCCACGTAAATTCCATTACGCAGAATCCTCTATTGTTCCCGCGTCGACTGTGTAACGAAACAAAGCGACAAAGGGATTAGCAAAACACGTGGCACGACAGTGAGCAACATAAACAAATGAGCGCCGTCAACCTCGTGACACGAATGCTGCGAGCTCTGACAATGAGCGTTCCCCAAATAAAGGCACCCACGCCACGATAAAATCAAAGCCTCGGGCTACCGATCGTTATTTGTGACGTTGGAACGCGTAGCACGCGTTTTCCATCGATCAACGAGTTCCGTCGTTATCGAAGTCACCTTAGGACCCTTCACCATTTTCGAATACAGTTATAGTCACGTTTATGGCGCCATAAATGCGTCGTCGTCCCAACAATTCTAGTTAGATTAGATAGTTAGGATTTTTTTGCAAAAACAGTTCAGTTCAAGATGATACAGTCACTCTATACCACACTTGACTGTACTCATTATTGAAAATTTAGTCTGGTTAGTTAAAACTTGTGTTTATTCTTATAACATGAAAGAAAACACTTCCTGCATGAATAATATCTATACGACACAACTTAACAAACTCAAGGACTATATTGTAGAAAAATAAGAAACAAAATTTTTTCTGAAATAGCATATATGGCAATTGTTTTTAATATCAGTTGTTGTTTTATAGTTATATGTTACATTATAATCTACGATCGACGTATTTCAATATTGTCGCAAAAAATGACCAAAATAATGTTTCCACAGAAAACGAATTTTTGCCACATTTTGGAGATTTTCGATCACTGCACGCTGCTATAAAAAATATAAAACAGTACCAGTGATGATTACCCGTAGAATAGTTTCCTGCAAGAAAAATTCAAATGTCACACCCAACAAGTTCTTAAATCAGTAAATATGATGTTCCTTCAAGAATCGGGGATGAATGAAAAGAACAGTCGTATCTAGATAGTCGCAGAGAAGTTTTTTATTACGAAACCCAATTTTATCGTGCATTCACATAAAATTATTGATTATAGTTCGGCAGAGAACGCGTCGTCGATTATTTACATGTAGAAATTGTTACGACAAATTTCGAGTTCGTTCGGTAAATCCACTGCGTGGGCACATTATGTTTGATCGGCGGGGTCGTTCGACGAAGCATGATTACAGCTCGTGCAATTAGCTAAGAACCGTGCAGGAAGCCGGTCGGACGACCCCGCAACCATTCTTCGATCAAATACGATCCGTAGGAACCAGGTGAAACATCTGAACAATGGAACGTGCGTGTCCTATTCTCTTTTTTCTTTTTGTGTTATTTGCTCGAGGCGCGAACGGTGACGCGCGCGTGGAAGAACAATGATTATGATGACGATGACGATGGCGGTGACGGCGACGATGATGGTGTGACGATGAGGAGAGACGGATGACGACGATGACGAACGACGCGCGAACCGTCCCGACGTGCGAATTAGTAGCACCGGCGTAAATCGCGAGCTTGCTGTCGCGTTTCTCGCTGTTTATCCGTGTGTACGTGATTTAGGCGAATTCTGTCGTCAACGAGTAGAAATTACGCAGCGAGGTGGCCCTTCGCTCTGGTCCAACTTCGACGAAGTTACGATACGGGCGCTGCAAAGAAAAATAGGAAAAGCGTTCCTTTAATCCCTGAGAAAATTCTGTTGGACGTTTTTTCAATTTGGTGTTAGCATCCTCTGCGAGACCCGAGCCAATTGTATCTTTTGGATTAATTCGGCTCTTTTTAGTCCTTTTAGCCCGCCGCCCTTCGTCACACTTTTGTCACAAGGACGCACTTGGTAGTACTTGTTAAAACTAGTGTTAGATCATCCCTTAAGTCGTTTCGCTTCTTCACGCACTTTGTGCACATAGATATTTGTATTTCAACCCTTGTACATCGAAATATTGTCTGATAGTTTGAAGTGTTTCGATTACAAATCTTAAGACTTCCTTATAGGATTTTCTATAAGTGTCAGGCATAAACTGCTGAAACATAAACCGATGAAATAACTTTATATAATAACTTTAATAACATGAAATAACTTTTTGAAAGATCGAAAGTTACCTGCACTTTCGCTACTGTTAAAGGACGAAGGTTATGAAGAAACTGACAACTGAGAATGGAGAGTTATATAAGCAGTTTTTTAGATTGCGTAAAGAACGAGCAAATGTAGATAGAATCTTGTGTAACATGCAACCAATTAACTAAATTATTTGAGGATTGTGTGTATTGTTTCGTACTTGAGTTTAGCGTGGAAAAGTGCCACAACTTTTGGGATGACCTAATTAGTCTAAGACTTCGACAGAAACAGGTATCTTGTTCCTAATGGTAGCCTCATGACGTGATGATACCGTCATAATGAAACGAATTAACGTTGACTCCTTCGGCATGTCATCAGCGCAACGGTGCACCGTGCGATCGATGACGACTCGATTAGTCCACTATTCCCTGCAGCTCTATGTTTTTAGTCTTCTACTACATTATTTACCCTCAACGTAACATACCAAACGTAATGAATCTCGATCGCGGTAACAGCACCTGGCGACGTTTCGACCCGACCACCATCGTCACTCTCACTAGTAAAGCTAAATTTCCTAAAGATTCAAAGTTAAACAAACAGATAGGATTATTAGAAAAAGAATCGACGATTTTGAAGTGGAATGGACGATCGAACGATTAAGCGGAATGCACGATCCATTGATAAAGTTGAATGCACGATGCAATGATGAAGTGGAATGCACGATCCAATGCCGAAGTGGAACCCATGATCCAATGATGAAGTGGAATGGATGATCTGCGCGAAGAATGGGTTGCCTGTGAATTATTCGACGAAGCGCAAGGAAAATAGAGCAATCGATTAAAATGGTGGTGAGACCGGAGACGATGAATCCTGCAACGCTGCGATAAATAATTGTTCTGGAGACAGAATAATAGTTACCTGCTTCGGCTGGCGCTGGTGCAGCCTCTGCAGGGGCTGCTTCGGCTGGTGGTGCAGCAGGTGCTCCTTCTGCAGGGGGTGCTGCACCCTCGGCTGGTGGTGCAGCCGCTCCCTCTGCTGGTGGTGCTGCAGGTGCGCCTTTAGAAGCACAGTTATTTTCTTAGTAAAGCCTCATGGAGATACCACAGGCATGGGGAATGGGGTGAAATGACAAATGGGATGTTGAACCGAATTGCACTTAAAGGACCACTTTATAAAGAAGTTATGGAATCTAGAATACTAATTCTTATGTGAGACTCTCAAATGGCCTGCAGGATGCTGCATTATCACTTTGACTGCCATGTCGTACGTATATGTGTGACGGGATTATTTGCTTAGACCTGAAAATTCATTTGTACGCTAATCTACTACATGTTCTTATTTTTTTTTTAGGATCCGTAAAAAGTAAGAATATTGAATATGTAATCGATGTCATACAACTTACCCTTTCAATTTTAACGTGACTGAATAAAATATTTAATTTCATTTGATTTTTTAGATCGTTCACGTGGCAGTCAAATTGTTAAGACAGGTAAAATCCAGTTCAATGTACGTGGTTCTTTGTTGTGTATGTCATGTTAAAGTTCGGATGTACTTGTTGAAATCGATACTCAAAGTTTAGAGAAAAGAGATCATGCTTTCTTTTCGCAATCGTCATTTTATAATTTTATTTCTTGTTACCTAGGGAGATCACAAGATGCATAAGAGAGAACATATATGTATATGAAGATTTTATGTAACTTAATCATAAATGATTATTGCAGTAGATCAATGTACAAAAATTTAAAACTGTACCCAATTCGTTAATACAATTCGTTGTACCCTAAGCGATTTTAATTCTAAATCCAAAATAGTTTTTCTGACTTACGTTATTTCCTTTTTATAGGATTTGGTACATTTTTAGTCTTGAGATTGAAACAGCAGTTTCGCATTCGACAGTTCTTTAAATATAAACAAATTCGATAATGTAAAAATTATTTTTGTACATGATGTTGAAGTTAATAATACTGTTTGCTACACGCAAAGAGGAGGCATTCAATAATAGTTAATGTTCACTGGAGCCTTTCACTCTTTCTAATAACATGCAACGAGTGAATAACTTATGAGCTTAGCAACTAATGGTTATAATAAGTTGCATATCATAAGCTGACTGGCACTAGCAGCCTCACTAGTGAAAGTATAAATGAAAAGTTAAAAATGCTAAGATGTCCGGTGCGTAGAATAGTCTTACCATTCCTTTAGCTTACATTTTTTCGAAAAAATGTTATGAGAAAAAATATGTCATGAGAAGAATGAAATTACTAATTAATTCAGTGGAGTTGGAAGTGAGATATCGAATTCTAATTGCTGATCTAGTATGACATATTACGTGTTTCACATAAGAAATGCGTCAGCTGAGGATTACAAGCACGAAAAGATGTTTATTATGCTGACCAGGGTAATCTTGCACATTATACAGCGCATTCAATGACAAAAATCTTGATGTGTCAAACCAAATGACAGGAAAAACAACAGAAAGATCACTCGAAAAGGAATATCCTCCGAATGACGTGGTGCAAAATCTGTGCTTCAAAACAGGTTGGGATGAAAACGAAGATCACCTTCTGCAGGTGGTGCAGCAGGCGCGCCCTCTGCAGGCGGTGCACCCTCCGCTGGTGCAGGTGCGGGAGCCGCACCTTCTGCTGGCGGTGCACCCTCCGCTGGTGCAGCGGCGGGCACTGCGCCTTCAGCAGGAGGTGCACCTTCGGCCGGAGGTGCTCCTTCAGCTGGAGGTGCGCCTTCAGCTGGAGGTGCACCTTCAGCTGGTGGTGCTCCTTCAGCTGGAGGTGCACCCTCAGCAGGAGGTGCGGCGGTTGCGCCTTCCGCTGCCGGAGGCGCTGATCCATCCGCGGGCGCAGCTGCAGGTGCTTCACCTTCCGCTGGCGGTGCTGCGCCTTCTGCAGGTGCAACCGCTGGCGCACCCTCTGGACAAGCACATGCACCTTACACTTCTAAATCTACGTCCAGCGACTATCTCTTCCGGGTCTTCTTGTCGGCAAGCATCGACTCGGTTTTATCGCGAATCGTGGTGAAAGACAATGGATAATAGTGAGAGTACAAGAGAAATTGCAACGACAAGAATGCAGTTATAACTTGGAGCTCTTCCTTTGCAACTTCCTGATTGCAAATTGCAATACGAATTCACTGAGATTGGAATTTATGGAGCAAAACGAGAACGCTGTTCAATATTCACTTGAATGAGGTTACTTCCACTTGGATTGATCGTGCACAATATTGACAACTCTTTTATTAACTTTGTTGCATCCTTTAGGACCCACATGGTGCCATTCTAACAGTTTTTAAATTAATGTTATATTTGCAACGTGTATTAACTTTATATTATAGATTGCTGTGGCTTAGATGGTGTGTCCACAAGCGGTCATTAAACTGTATATCTTCATGTAAATTCTCGTTTCCACTAGTAATTTTATAAAAGTTCTGCATTTTATGGTGAATACAGGAATCTAACACAATTATAATCTTAGACGTGCCACAAATTTGTGCAGTCTAGTGATCGTGCTAAGCAATAGATGCAACAGACTTCCAATTCATTTCGCGATTCTTCTCGTCGTTGTAATTTCCCTTCCACAATAATATATTATTGTTGCAGTAATGTAGAGCGAAATACAATACGAAAGTTGACGATAACATCTGATGGACAGTTTTAGGGCTGTCATACTAACCAGCCGGTGGCGCACCTTCCGCAGGAGGTTCTGGCGATGGTGTCGGCGAAGGTGCTGGAGGAGCCAATTCCGCAGGTGCAGGGGGTTCTGGGGGTGGTGCAGCCACTTCTGGTGGCGGTTCCGGAACGGGTTCCTGCTACAAACAATTATCACATAAACCGACTTGTATGTGCCGTCTATACATAGATAAGGCGTATCCCTTCTCTCAGTAGCCATCATGCTCAGTGACACGCGTTTAGACTGTCCTTAAAAATTGGGATTCACTCTTTATTATAGTAAAATGATCTTAATTAAAAGGCTCGCCCTGTATACTTAAATTGGAACAGTAATAATGTACCACTTCTAGAGATAAAGATCAATTCATTAACTTGCTACAGAAAACTTGAGGCAAGCCATTCATTCGAAAATCTTGGATTTCTTTTGGTTTTCATTCTTGTAATCGTAACAATAACAAATTTTTCCCTCGTGAAATTCATACCAATTCATGAAGATAAATTCCACCCTTCGATATTCAATTAAAATGAATCCCACAAGTGCCATGTTACTTGTTAAAATAAAAGGTCATATACAATGTTTCTTGTACGTAAAAAATATTCAAATTACAATTACGAAATTATTACTACTATAACAGCATTAAAATAATTCTCTAGTTCAAAGATCATGAAAACCACCGATATTTCCCCAAATTAAAATTTCATTATGAGACGACGTTCACGAAGGGTACGATTTTCCCTTACGCAGCTTCGATATTCTCAAGAGAAATATTCCAGAAAGGGCAACAAATTCATAAAGACCAGAACACCACCACGAACTAGTTAACGACAGTGTAAACGTAACCACGATTTTTCTACACCGCAAAAAGCCCTCGTATCGTTTACGTTTCGACATGTTTCGCAGGCTAAAAACAGCATGAAAAATGCAAGGACGCCTGGCATTTTCTGCCATGGTCGTAACACCCCGCTTGCTTTTGCACCCCACGTTGTGTTTTAATTCAACAAAACATGGCGCTACATGATTGCCAGAAAATTTCGTTCGCAGCTGCGTGGCGTGTCGGCGGCACGCGCGTTGAATCGCGTGATTTACGCTCTCGCGACTACACCGGTATTGAGCCCGCGTTTGTGGGTACATTATTTTCCCGGCCGAATAATAACGTTTGCACAAGAGGCAAAGCTTTGCTCGAGAAAGATCGGTCGCGATCGACAGCGTAAATCTTGATCACAAATATGACAGGAATAGTTAAACGACCGATACCCGGGATCGTATACAACGAACCTAGTCTCACGTCATCAATGCTCGCACGTAATTTATTAAAATGAAAATTGTTTTCAGTACTTTGCGTTCTTGGCTTCTAAGAAATCAAGATTTTGAGAGGAGGGGTGGAAGGTTTTAGTATTTCAGAATCTTTTATGCTTGAATTAGGAGGGTTGCGAGAGCGTTTCTTACAGAAAAAGATTATGTATTCTCCTGAATATAATCATATTGATCTTTATAACCTTTTAGATGTTTTAGCTTATTTACAGAATTTTAGTGCTGATAAAACACATTCAATTTGAAGAATTTTCTTTTATTGAACTGTAGAAACTGTGGAAATAATTCTGAATACTCTCTTGAATGCAACAATGTAGATTTTTATAACTTTACAGATGTTTAATTGTGTTGAAATAATGTTTGAAATGAAGTACAGTGGCTTCAAAACGTATTGGCACGCTTTTAAAATTGTTTATAGTCATTTAGTCTAATTTTGAAATAGTTATACCGTCTTGCAACTGGGTCAGTACCTATCGCTTTAACAATTTCGTAAATTTAAAATATGAAAAATGCAGAAATATTCCTAATATAAAGTTATGAATTCAAATAATTTTCTAACCAAGCAGAACATATAGTTTTGCTATTTCTTAGGTAAGAGCTTCATTATATTTTTAGTATTTCAAATGAGAGGATTTATACAACCGTCTTAGATTTCTCAAAAATCAAGAATGGGCAAAGATTCGTGTACTGATCAGTGGAATGAATTGGAAACAATAGATATTTCTGAGACAACGTTGTCGACAAGCATCGACATCGCAGAGGTAAACAATAGTCTGTCGCGACAGCCCGGCCGAATAATTTTCCTCGAGTACACCTGTTCGGTGGAACGTCGAACAGCAGCCGATACGGGGACCATGAAAAAGCTCAGCGATAAAAGCGGCACGCCATAGCGAATCGTTATCAAGCGAAAGTTAATCAACAAAGCACCTACCGTGCTTGTTGCTTGTTCATCTGAACAAAATCATCACGATCAATACGTCGTGAAACACGAAAAAAATCTGAGCTCGTCAATCGTCACGCCTCTATTTGCTCATATTAGAAAGTCTCAGAATTTAGGTCTATTCTATCGAATTTCTAAACTATTTCAGACAATTTTTGAAATTTTACCTTATCAGGATGCTAACGAAAATTGTTCTTATGTTTCATAAAAACATTGAGGGGAAAAATATAAAAAAATATAAGAGTGAAAAGAAATTGTAGTTGAAAAAACGGTAAAAAACTACGTCGATATCAATCAAATATTTTTAGATTTTTATAAGACTTCGTGAGAGCCCATATAAAGTCATATTTCCACAGCTGCAATAAAATCTTTTGTACGAGCTACCATCAATTCTGATTCATTTCAGTAAATTGGGCAACCATCTTCAACGGCTTCAAAGACAGTTAAAAGTGAACTAGCATAAAAATATAATTTCATCCATCCAAGACTTATTTTTGAAAATACTGTAGATTAATAGCGGGCAGATGCAATAACCATGTTGATTCTCCGGGCCGAAAGAAACCCGGCCACTGCAGTGATAAACAGAGGCACTCGATTGGCCTGTCGATCTCTCTAGAACGTGGCGTAAATTTTCTCGGCGGATTGTACACGGTCATGCTTTCTGGCATTTAATACGGCTCATTGAGCGTTCGACGGACTCTCATCTCTCGAAGAACCCGAAGAGAGGCTCGCGGATGAAAGTTCCGCGTCTCGCCCTGCTTGATAATCACGTTGTAATTGAACCGTTCATGGAATTAACAGCGCATTAAGACCCTGCGCTGCGCTGTTTACGGCGGCACGGACACGACAGGGCTGTTATTATCGACTCGGAGGGCACCTCGAAGACGACGGCGCTCGTAAAACCCGGACCAAGACGATCTATCGACGATAACGTCGCGTATAATTCCGCAGACAGATCGGTGGAGCCGTCATCGATCGTTCCCGGCGAAAGGTAAACGATGCTCGGGGCTTGGTAACCTTTCCCGACACAGGTCTCTCTGAGAATTATACGGTTTTACGATGTTTGCCGTCGTCTTCACCGCTACATCTCCACCAACTTCGAATCCCCTTGTCAGTTTTAATTGTTCTTGTTTACACAAATCGTTATAGAGCTCGAAATAAAGTAATGATGTCATCAAAATGACGTTAATTACTCAACGGTGTATCTTGCGAAATGGAAGTTACAATTTAATGCGTGAGTAAGATAAACATTCTTAGACTTCAAACTACGAAACTTATTATTAGACTGCGGATTTATATGCAATATTAAAGCTGTCTGTATTAATTGCAAAATACAGCAGCTACGTTCTCATTCATGTTCCCATTCATTTGAATTAGCCATTTTTCGCATAAATGTATAAAATTCGTCATTTACCTATCATGTTCAAACATTGAAGAGCTAATTTGTTTCTGTTTCGTAAAGGTTCACAACTTTTTCAGTGAAGAAAACGTCAAGACTGAACTAATTGCAAGCGATTAACCGTCGAACGTTCGACCATTACCACAAGTTTATAATTGGTACCATTTAGGAACCTTCGAAGTTGGCTGAAATAAGCGTGCCAAATCAGTTCCAATTATGTCGATTCAGTCGCTTGTAATAAAGTGTTAAAGTAGAACATGATGCAGCGGAAGCTGCATACAGTGTTAACACACTAACCACTGATGGTTGTTTAACAATACTATATATTTTGTAATTCACAGTTAAGAATATTACTTGAAACAAAATCGTTCAGATCCTGCTTTCACCAGTTAGCTAAAGTGTCAACGCTGCGTTCAAAAAGGTCACATTAACTCAAAAGTATCTGGGTAACGGGAGGGGTTCACGTACTACATAAACAAATCTATTAATGTGTAAATGAATGTATTAATTATGGAACAATTGATATCATTAACAAACATTGTATTCAATGAAAACATAAGCCCCGTTCCAGATCCGGGTGTCTCGCGTGCACCAGCCTGAAGAGGACAGCACAACAGAAAATGGACAAGATAGAGGATTCAGTTTAATCGGACACATGGATACAGTGTTAAACAATTTTTCTTTACAATAGGTCTTAAGTAACGGTGGTAAAATCGTACATTCAGGTTCGACGAATAGAGGAAGAGAATTAGAAATTAATTTGGCGGGTGGACATCAGCCTCTTCTTTCGTATCTTCTCCGATTTTGTGACGACGATATGTACATAGATTGTGTCCTCAACACGTGTGACTGCGTCGGCCAACAGTGAGACTCTTTAATGACTCTCTTTAACTATGAAGACGAATGTGCATTCCCAGACAAAGAATGAGAAACATACAGGCAGTGTCTTCGTGGACAACACAAAGACAACGTGATTTCTGCGTGCAATTCAGGAGCGGTGGAACGTTCGATTAATTGGCGATTTTTTCTTTTTTAAAAAATAAGACGAACGAACGGAAACAGATAACAGATAAAGTAGTAACGAGGAAGTTTCTTTTGGTTTCTTTTTTTTTTGTTTTTGTGGAGTTTGTTGCGTCGAGATGTTATCGGGTAGACGGATGGACGAGCCACGAGACGAACACGCATCGAGACCGAGTCGCCGCGTCTCTCATGCCTCCACCTCTTCTTCCTTTACCTTCTTTTCGTCGCCCTTCTTCGACCAGTCGGGTTTCTTCTGCAAAATTTAGAGAACACGCATGAGAAAGCTGCAATTACTTCTGTGGCGAGCAACGCGGCTCAAATTCGCACACGCTGAATTAGATAGGTCAGGGGAACACCTTCGCAAAGCGGACTAACGCACAGTGGATTTCGTCGCGAGGGCTGCTAGCAGCGGCTCCCTTTCCTCGTCGTGGAACCTTTTCCCACTTAATATCAACCCTTCTCGCCCAGTCAAAAGGTTCTGTATCTTAATTTATTCAAAGACAGTCATAAGTTTAATAACCGTGAAATTTTGCACAAATATTCCTGCACCTTTAAAGTTTCTATCACAAATTTTGATTTAGAAAGTTATACTGACTTTGTTAAATCGAAATTTTGAGAGAACAACATTGATTTGCAATACAAAAGAAAATTGAAAGCACCAACACTATGTGTGTACGGAACTACAACCATTTTCATTATGTTTAATAATAAACGAATTTTATACTCGAATAGGAAATTATTTGATGTAAGTTAAATCATACGTTCCACGGAGTGCGTTAGGAGAGCCGCTGTGCATGGGGAACGCGCTAAAAATCGGACGGACGTCCGCCGTTAAAAATCAGTTGTCGTCGCTAAAGATGTCGTGACATCGAGTCGTGAAAGAATCTCTCCTATACCTTTGAAAAAGATCCAATACATCTAAAATCTCTCGTCGATCGGTTTATCTTTCCTTCCGATAGCCGAACGTTACTTCTCTCTTAATCGTCATCCAGAAAGCCGTGCAAATGGTTAGTGGAAAAAAATTGGCGAGAGAAGGATCCGAAAACTGTCCGAACAAAATGAAGCACATCGCGAGAAAGCTGGCAAAACCGGATAGTCGCGCGGAACACGATAGAAAAAAGTCAAAGCCATAGAAAAATGTCGAATAGACGGTCGTGGATCGTTAGAGGATGCAAGCGTTTTCTATCTATCCTATCCGGCTCGTTGCACATTTCCTTCACACCATCTCTGTGATCTATATGTTTTGCTAGCACACGCACACTCTCCCCTACTGAAGCATGCCGATCTACGAGTTGATCGTTTAAAGCTTTACCTTATCTTTTGACGCGTTCTGCGAACATAATGCAAGAGCAACATCATTAGTCAACAGATCAGACGTGGACAATTATTAGAGCGTACGTACTAATTCATCAACTTAACGATTAAGAATCGCGCGCCGCTCGTGATTCAAGCTCGATCCATGAACGTGCATAAGTCACGATCGACCGCGCCGCGATATAACCGCGCATGGATCATTCGCATTCTACCGCCCGCAACGCGATCGTTCACTGTCCGCTCGTTAATCATTATCGCGTGCGAAATTTTTTAATCTCCATCTGCTCCTCGTTTACTCCTAATTTGTCCCTCCCCTTGTCAAATTGACGCTATGCTGAACAGCCAATGCGATGGAGATACTCGTAATTCACCGTCACGTTGTTTACAACTAATCAAAGTTACGAAATGTACCGTGGATTGAAGTGCATCAAGTAATCAGTGGGGACGGATGTTGGATATAATTCTTTATGCAATATTCTACTATTAAATATGATTATTCTAATTTTTAAGCGAGTTTACTGTTTGAAAATTTATAATAATGATAAATTATAAACTTGGTTGTTTTTTGCTAAATCTTGCAAAGTATTTAGAACGTGATTTCACGTTGCCCGCGATTGGAGGTTTAAAGATTTATTAAGTAACGAACAATATAAGCCAAATAACTATAAAAGTAGAATATACAGGAAGAACTTAATCCAGCATCCGTCCAGCATTTATAATTTATTACAATTATAAATTTATAAGTTATTCATTTTTCTTTTTATATCCTTTCTAATCTAATTTTTAAGACGCATCTGTATAACAAATAAAACTAGTCCGTGATATGATACCGAAAAATCAAAAACTCGCCTGCGGTTGAAGGGTAAATTATATAAAATAAATTGTCCAGGTGAGTAAAATATCAAACGAAAGCACTCGGAATTCTCGTCCCGATGTTTGAGACAGACATGTGTTTTAGCATCTCACAACTGTGTTTTAGCATCTCACAACTGTGTTTTAGCATCTCTCTTAGAGAACGCGAGGTATTCGGACAGTGATAAGCGCTGGTTGTCAGTGACACATGTCTCGTCAGATTCATAGGAATGATCAATGCGCGATTGCGAGGGCCGCAAGAAAACTCCAGACGGGACAACAATCCTACACATGTACAGCCTGGAAGCATGGCAGCCGAACGAATGGCGGCAAAAGGCAAGCTGCGAGTGAGCTTATCGCGCGCGTGTCTCGGCAAAAGGACATCTGTTCTTCAAAAGTGTACGCGCGTCTCGTTTTATTGTGTCCGCGGAGGCTTTTCATCTTTTTTAATTGCGCGAGCGAGAATCGTTTTCCTTCTCTTTTGCACCGCGCGCGAAGATAGATAGAGCAAGTCTGTCGCGATCAACGACAGTACGGAGACAGCGAGAAGAGTGAACGAGATGAGTGCAGACACGAATCGAAGAGAAAATTAGAAACAGTGGCAGAAAGAGATAGACAGAGCAGAAAGAAAAGAAAAGGGAAGAGAAACAGTAACGGCAGAGAGAGAGAGAGAGAGAGGGGGGAGGAAGAGAGAGAGAGAGGGTAGGGAAAGAGAGAGAATAGAGAGAGAAAGAGTAGAAAAGATAGAAAGTATGAAAAATGAAAGGCACTTGTGAGTAAAGCGCTTCTGCTATTACGTACGAGATGAGAAAGAAAGTCTGTGAGTTTTAAATATAACTTTGTAAGCCATGCTCACCTTGTCATCGGTTCTCTTTATATTACTATTATCTTTCTTTTTTCGTTTAATCGGTAATCTTTTTCTTAAACTTTTCCCGTTCTCTATGTCAGCTCGAGCATTGTATGTCTATCGACGTTAACAGCGAATGCGACGAGAAGACGGGGGATGGACAACGATGCCATCCCCCGGGCAGATGTGGCCACGAAAAAAATCATTACAAAAAGAAACCAGAGCCATGGAAAAAATTAGTGTAGCGGCACGGAACGATCCTCAATAACACACAATCGATTAAGTAATCGTTAGAGATTTGTCTTGCGATTCAGGGAGTCACTGGAACTCGCGTATTCGACGTAACAAATTTTCTTCCCTCGAATTAATTGCAGAATATTTCATTGAATTTGGTCTATGTGCAAGAAGCAGAGGGTAAATTCAATTTTTTCCATTCTGAATAATAACTTTTTATGTATCTAGGATGTTCATGAAAAACCGAGCAACTTTTGTTTGAAAAGGTTTTGAAAATTCTAAGTAATGAAGATTTGACAATCGAGACCATTGTGTTTACGAAATTTTAAGCGAATGTGACACAGGCATCGAGCACTGTTTCAACATAGAAAAATTGATTCATACTGCATTTAAAAAATTGAACATTTACTACTATTAACATTGTACATTTTTGCTAAATTATGACAGACGCAACGAAATTCCTTGCATAATTAAGCAAATTGACGCAAATGAACGAACAATTTTTTTAAATTGTCGAAAAATTCCAAATTCCAGAGAGTGCTCTGAGAGAATTTATAGCAGCAAAAGTTGGTAATTGGAGCACACAACTTTCCGTATACCGAATCGCGAAAGATGAGAGTCGCTATGCGATCACTTGTCGATCGGATTGAGAATGGTTCCTCCGTGAGAAAAAATCCAGAGAGAAACGAGAAAAAAGCCACGTGTACGAGACCAAGGAGGAAAATGGCTAGGGGATGAGATACGAGATGTGTGTGCTCGAGAAAAAACATCTGCCTCCATTTACATGCACTTTCTTCGATCGTTTATTGACACAGATCCTCGCCTTCGATCCAAGAGGAAACTGTGAACCTCCGTTGGCTTACAACCTAGCAACGATCGTCCGTACAAATGATAGTAAAACCGAGAACGTTTTTTTTCGCAGAAGCCTCCGACAGGAGTCAAAACGATAAACAAATAAAATCGAATAACGTGAGATGATTACGAAACCAATAGCAAAAAAAGAAGAAATCGAAATAAAGAAAATGGCGATCGCGTATCGAGTTTCCGCGGTGATTTCGCGAAACAACAACATCGACAGCTCTCACGACGAACGGTGTGTTGTTCGTTATGTTACATTACGTTCGTGTGCCTGTTTCTGTATCCGACGTGTGTTCAGCATAAAATCTCTTTATCGTTTCATGTATATTTTTTTGGTGTTTTCTCGCATTTTTCGTCCGATCTTTTTTTCTGTAGCTTTATTTTGTGTGTTTTTTTATCGTTTAATCGTAAATCTACTTCTTCGTCTGCCACTCTGCCTTCTCGGACTTCTTGGGCTGTGGAGAACAACACAATTGCCTAGTCAACTATCGCTATCTACTGGGGGCTGGGGGTAGGGGGTTGTACGTATACCAAAAAAGAGCTTCAAAAATTACGGTCCCAAGTGTCTACTGGTATGTACAAGGGGGGGGGGGGATAAAAACCTGCCGTTCGGGTTTTGGTACACGGAAACAAAACCAGAGCCACAAAAAAAATGGTCTTTCTCAATGGCTGGAAAAAAAACACTTTCAGTATAGGCCCGCCCGTCGCACGGCGGGAAAATTCAAAATTCACCGACTATAAACCAAGTCAATTCTACCAAAATACAAGAGGTTTATTCATCATCAGAAAGACAACATTTTCTTAACCCTGCAGTAATGACCTGGAGTCGCTCATGACCTTGAGAAAGTTTTCTTGATCCTTATGTTGGTTCCCGGGTACCTGTTTACTATAATTTCTTTGAATTTATCACGTTCTTTCAAAAATATCATCGAATCACTTCAAACCATTCTGTGTATGCCATTCCATCATTTTATAGTTTTAAGATAACAATTTATGCAAAAAAATATTAAATATTGAAGCTCTAAAGTCACATACACGTTTGCTTGTTAACGTAAGGGTTAACTCGTTTTAATATCTTGAATTTTGCAGCACTGAACTTCCTGCTAAAAATATACCGGTCAATTTTGACGACTCTGTTTGACAAATCTCAGTGTGACAATCTCTTCGGTCTCTTCATAGACCGAAGAAACAGAACACTATTGCAAGGTTAAGATTGCTATAATAATCAGTAGGGAACAGAACCCCTTCATTTATGCGGAGACTTTCAAAAAGATGAAATTTCGTCTCAAAAATGTAAAAACTGGGCCAACCATCGACGGGTGGGGGCAGATGATCGATCTACTTGAAAAATCGAAGAGCTTCCGATCGGTCTTATCGAAAACGATCGTCCTTACCTCCTTGTCCTCCTCTTCAAGGGTGAACTCCTTCTTCTTCACCTGTTTCAGCTGGTTACGGAAGTTGAACTCGGCAGCCTTCTTCTGTAGCTTGGCGAACTTGTTCTCGTACTTGGAGACTTTCTTCAGCGTCGGCTTCATGCTACAAAAATCGCCGAATTATTGCGCTATCGACGAACAACTATCGAAGTTCTACCGCACATCGAACCTTGAACTGCAGGACAGTTCATATGTGACGATTATAGTCGCCAAAAACTCACCAAAAACAGCTATCTGGTTAATTCATTTCTACTAATTTATTTTTAATTTCGACAGTGCACAGAAATGTGAATTAAGATGTTCCCCTACACTGAACAAATCGTGTTGCATTCACAATTTTATACTTCACATTAGCACATCAATTTACGGCACCTGCAAATTTTCTAATTCAAGAATGTACTAATACCCCGCAGCCCTAAATCATCAAATACTATGCAATTCAAAGTCCAACCGCTTTCAAACAATCCTCTTAAGTGCAACCACGTTTGAGCTCCCGCCTCGATATGAAAATCGATTGTAACCCTCCGAATAGAACCAATTCAAGGATGAGAAGACAATAAAGGTTTACTTACAATTTACCTCGGAGGTCGTTCACCTGGCTGTTCAACTCCGAGATCTGCAGCGATCAAAATATCCATTAGTGTTAAGCCACGATTAGTCTCTATAGGCGATTTTAATCATGCTTGAACTTTCCAGCGGATTTTCATCGCGGAAAGCAACGGACAGGGGGGGGGAGGGATGATAAGGTTCAGGGTGGATGGATGGGGCGGTGTAGACGATCGAAACTCCGTCCATTGGAAACTCTTGACAGTTATCTACGGCGAATGCTTTTAAATTGGATTAATCCGATCGGCGTACCGGGTCTACCGGCGACTTAATCGAGGTTCCAACGGTCGGAAGTTTCGCCGGCGATCTCTCAGAACGAGAAATCGTGCTTGGCAGGAAGGTAGTGCTCTCCGCCGAGACTTTATCTCGGTAGCACCAAAACCACACGTGAAAAAAGCGACGCTTTTCTTTTAATCACGATCGAAAAACCCACACGCACGCACACAGCAAGATGCAGCACAGTAAAGTGGCAGGACAAGAGAAAAAGGGAAGAGAGAAAGAGAAAAAATAAAAGAAACGAAACACGATAGAGGAAAACCCAAGAACAGATACTGGGTGTTAACGAGGAAACAAACGCGTGTCGCACACTGAAAAAACGCAGGCATACAACACACGCGGTCGAAAAAGAACGGGCAGCAATCGATTAGCGGACGAAAAAGAGATAGAAAGACAGATAGAGAAATAGAGAGATATAGAGAGTGTGTGTGAGATAGATATAGAGCACGATGCACAAGCAAAAATTAGCATGCTACCTGCGTGCGGAAAGCAGGCGGGAGATGGGTGGACTGGGTTGCACACGGATATCGCAGCGAATACAGAGATGTTCGGTTAGCGAGCCACTCGACGGGTCGAGATTGACAGTAAATTGGCTTGCTGATTAACTGCAATGCCAGGTAACGGCGATCGGATCGGGAACGGATGGGAAAAATGATCGCGACCGGCGACGTGGGGGTTGGTCGCGACGGAAAATTGAGACAAAATGGATGCGCGAGTTGAGCACAGAGATATAGAGGGAACAGAAAATTCGAGATGATTGTCGGACAGGATCAGCGGCTAGATCAATCTTGCGCATTGCAGCGCTACCGCGAACGTCCCACCCGCGGATAAACAAATAAACAAAGAGAAGCTAGACACTGTTGCACACGGTACTCGACCCGGATCAAAGCTTCCGACTGCGAGCCAGAAGATATTTTTCAAATTTCTTTCCACAACGTTTCAACGGCTTCTCTTGATCGATCGACTCGCTTTTTTTAATCCAGTGACTGATCGATGACTCGAAATAGTTCGATGATCGGTACTAACGTGGTATCAAATACAGTCGCGTCGGAAATGTTAAGACCTTTTCAAACGCAATAACTTTTTTAAAATTGGTCCAGATGATTTGAATTTTTTTAAATGTTCGACAAATTAGTTTTCTAGAGAATCAGGACATAATAAAATTTTTAGATTGCACTTGGTTGAAATGATAAAGAATTAAAAAATTATGGTTTCTCATCTTTTTTTATCTGAAGTCAAACTTTGCAACTCAGTGATTTACATGAGTGCATAGTGAAAATTTCATTGATATAGGTTGATATTTAGAAAGCGTTTATTTATGAAACGTATGTTATTTGGAAAACGTATTTTTTAAATTGTTGTCGTAAACTCAGATAAAAAAGTATAAAAACATCATAGTTTAATTTTTTTATCATCCCCATCGCAGTCTAAAAAAAGTTTTGTATACATATTCTCTAAATAACTAGTACCTAATATCTCGAAGAACTTCTAGTCATTTGGACCAATTTTGACAAAATTATTTCATTTGAAAATATATTAACATACCGCCCGACGCGAGTTTACGTGCAACTTCAATGTTACGTTTCGATAATCGGCAGACGATGAATTCGAATCCAGAAATTATTTCCTTCTATAATCATCAATATTTTCGAAATCTAATTTTTCAATAAAGCTGCAAATTGTCGAGTTTAGAATCTTTACTGTCTTAAATATAAAAGCTGCAGGGGTGATCCTTGCGTGAAATGATTCTGCAGATTATTGGTCCACTTTAAGAATGCGTTCAATTCTAACTGCGAAGACTGTATGAATGATTCTTACGTAGAATAATTCTACAATTTCTCTCAAATACGGTGACAATTGCAAATAAATAGTTTAATAAATAGGCATTCAATAAATTCAACATTTTTCGTAGTTTGATTAAGACAGAAAATTTATGCATTCATGAATAACATCATAAATGCATAAATTTTATTGAATATTCTTTAACTAATGTATATAATTTATGTATATTCCGCTATAACATCCTGAACAAAATGTCGATTTTGCTTCCGATTATTCACATAAATTTTCTCAAAAAACTGAAGCTGATAAAGAAAAATGACTTTCGGACTCGGGTCCAGCATATGTTATCGAAACGTCAAAAATTTCACCAAAACCTCAAGATACATATTCACATCCGGTATCAATAAGACCAATCCGTGACGCGAATCTCAAACTTCTACCGAATCGAGGGTTTTCCCCTCCATTTTAATTCTTCGCTCTTTAACCCGTTACAACCTTTATCCGAACCCGCGCAGCCATCTTGAAAACCTGAATTGCACTTCGGAGGACCTATAATAGATCCTCGAACCACTTTCGAGCGCATAGCTGCCGTTCGAAGGCAGCTCGTCGAAATCCCGCGGAGAACGCGATAATCTTGGCTGTCGGACAGGCGTGAACGGGTCAAAGTGCAAAATATCGTTGCCGCGATCAACCTGCGTGCAGGATCTGCCGGATATCGCGGCGGATCGATCGCAAGAAACCGAGCCCGGTGCCCAGCGAGCGCCGCTGTCATCGTTTAACGTCGACAGGCGTGTCCGAGCCAGCGAAACGGAATAACGTGAATTAATGCTCGACGATACGTCAGCGCTCCCGCAGCCGTGGGGGTCCCGGGGGACCCAGGGGCCGGGATCACGGCCGTCCACGGCCTCCTCCGAGACTCTCGAACGGATTGATTTCCCAGTGTCTGAGGGATAGTTTCCTCAAAGACGAAACTTCCACCAGGAAGCCACTTGTCGGATTCTTTTCCTCTACGCGAGAACCTCGGGGCTCTCGCCAGAGCAAGAATTAAGAGATAAGGTAAAAGTACCTATTATGAAATATAGTTTGAATCAAAAATAATACGGACGAAATAGTAATGTACGAGCGTGTAACTATTCTGGAGTTTCATATTTAATATATCTAATTCGGAATTAAGACATAAATATTCGGACAATGAAACGATTAAAGTGCACGTTCTTGCTTATAAACACCCGTATTCGTATAAACATTTCTTTTTAAAATTGATCGTTAACATTATTAGCTCCAGAGCATTTATAAAGAACAGTGTCTAAAAATAGAAAATTTAAAAATAGGTAGAATTTTTACATCGACTTTCATATGCTCTATCTATTTTTTGTGTTATTTGTACTACTGTTTCAAGAATGGATCATAATTCCGCCGTGCTTCATAATACGTGCTTTTACCTTCGACGCGTCACAGAGAGAAACAAAGTCAGAGGCAGGGATCGAAATGAATAGTTAGAGTGATTGCGTTTTGCAGGAAGCTTCAGTTGAAATTATAGTGATTTTTGATAGTGTTAGGACGTTAGGGGTAATGGAGCAAGTTATTTCCAATTTCTGTGCCTTTGGTTTATATTCGGACATAATTAGCTTCATATTTATCATTTTGTTTAGTTTTAAATAAAAAGATTTGATATGTTAATTTATGTTTTAATATGATAAATATAAAGTTAATTATGCCCGAAAACAAACCAAAGTCATAACAATTGGTTACCTCACCGGCACCACTACCCTATTCAACTCTTGCATGGTGGATTTTTCTGATGATATTGTGGTAATCTCATGTCTAAATATACTTGGTCCAGATCAAAATTGGTACGTTTATTCAGATCAATATCAGCAGCTAGTAATTTAAACAGGCTGTTGTAAAATTATCATGTAAATGAATTGTCTGTGATCATGGTTAAAATGGATCTAAGTCCAGCCATCCGAGAGTTTATCCCTGATTAAGAAACTCCTTTAAAAAACGTTCTCATGACGTATATATTTTTAAATATAATATAAATTCCATCAGAATAAGTTATCTTAGAACAAACTTTCTATTGAAAAATTGATTGGTATATTTTACAAATAGAGGATATTCAGAACGTGAATTTATTTGTACAATATACTGAACCATCATTGAATCGCATTCTATTGATATATAACAATAGACTGCGAAAAAATAATAAATGTTATAAGATTTATCCTGGATCTAAACTTCTGATTTTTGTGGATGATTTTGTGTGAGAACGGTTTTAAAGAAGTCTTCCTCGTATTAACAAGAACCAATTAGAAAATCCTAACTCTTTCGATCCCTGATCAGGAAGACGATGGGAAGACAGACGGGATCAGCGGTGAAAGGATGTGAATCTCATTCTGGCCAATCAGGGGGGGGGGGGGCTGGTCACGATCAGCTCTTTGTCCACAGAGGGTGAAGAGAAAGAAAAAAAGAAAATAGTAAAACGTCCACTACATTCTCGTTCCTGAACCGATGGCAGTCAGCTCCGTCCAGAAGCAAGCCTCCCTTCGCATTCTCCGACATCGAACAGTGCTCGTACATCAAAAAACCAATGAACTTTCCTCATGTTACCATCTTCGTTTGCCGAATGAGACGGTAAATGAGCACCAGATCGATCGGAGAATCGATGGAAGACAATAGTCTCACTCGGAACAGACTGCCGCCAGAAAGGATCCGCTATTTACAGGCCCAATTGAACACCATGACAAGAGAGAGGACACTGACAGTCGGTGGTGCGTGCGAATCGGTGCAAAATCAATTTCGCTCGTTCCCATTTCGACATCGTAGACGCGTGTACGTGTTCGCTTTCACGTCTCTTCCACGAGGACACAAGGAGTTCAAGACGACGGTGTTTGAGGTGTTCATGGGGTGTTGGTGTTCACAATGAGGAGGAAAGAACGAAAACGTCTTTCCTGTCGCGTCACTGTGTTGTGTGGTTTTGGGAGGGGTTGCGTGGGGCAATGTACAAGGGTCGGACGAACGAGACGGGACAAAACATAAAACAAAGAAAAAGAAAGACAGAGAGAAACAGAGAGAAACAAGAGACAGAAACAAGATACAGAAACAGAGATAGAAACATGGGGAGAAAAACTGGGGGTGTGGCTCGGAGAATTTCACAGCATGGCACTTCGGTCTTGTGATCTCGTTTCGATTCGGGTCTCCAGGCGGTCCACCTTCGTGAGAGTTAACAGTGGAACAGTAGATGTACAAAAGCGTGGAAAAAAGGGGGGTGACAGTTCTACGGTATTTTTCTCTGGTACAGTTTCAAACACGTGATCAAAAACTACTACCGGGTTTGGTGCCGAATCTGAAAATAATAAGGGGCACAAGGGGGGTAGCAATAGAGTTCCAAAAGGCGGGACCACGTACTGCATACCTACTGTTTATTCTTTTCAGTTTTCTCTTTTTTAAGCGAGACTCGACTTCGTGAAATCCGGCCACGCTTTGCGACGTACTCACGTGGAAAGTTTTTTAGCGCCTCCCCACACCGGTTGGCCCCCACTTTGATCATATTTTCTCTCTCGTGCGGGACGATTGCTCGGATTCGTTGAACGAATGCAACAACCTGTTCCCTTTTCTTTTAATTTTTGGCTCTATTCCTTAGTTTTCAACTGTTTTCGCTTCCCCCGCGGGGAATATGAAGTGCCATACTCTTCTTCACTCGCGCGCGAACCGATCGGTATCGATAACATCTTGATCTCGATTCTCCTCGCGATCGGCCCGAAGCGAAGTTAATAGAGAGACTGCGATGACTTCGATATAGCGTGAACAACTGTTCCATGCTGTTAATACCGACATCAGCTGCGCAAGCGAATCTCACTGTTGTACCGGTAAAGAACGTAGTCACTCTGATAGCCCACGGTTAATTTCCTTTGATTTGTTCGAAAAATTGTTCATCGTAAGGCGATAAACTTTGAAGGATTCGATCGAGATAATTAAATCGACAACGGTTCTTATAGAAATCGTTCATTATAAAATGAGGAATTTCAAAGCGGCAGATCAAGATCATAAATTCGCAACGATTTTTCCAACTCGGTTCAAAAATAGTACGTGATAAAACGATGGATTTGAAAGTGGTCGATCAAGACCATACATCGACGAGTTTTAGAGCTCAACCAAAATTGTTTACCATAAAATAATGAAGTTTCAAATACCGACACAAAATATTGAATCGTTGAACGATGAACTTCAAAACTGTGGGTAAAAACTGTCAATCACTCTACGTCTCCAAAAGAATATTTTATTATTGAAAATGAAACAGTAAGAATCTTTCTAACTCGTCCAGAAAATGGTTTAAATACTGAATCGAAACATTCAATCGTTCGATTTGTGCAGAAAAAATGTTGCAATTGAAATTGAACTAGTAGGAATCTTTCTAATTCGTACGGAAAATGGTTCATGATCAAATAGCGAACAACGGTCATTACAACGATCGATCGAAACCTTCAATTATTCTATCTGTCCAAAAAATATTTTACGATGGAAGAAAATTGTCCCCACTTTAAAATCAACCGAGAAACATAAAAAAGTTGGATCGGAACGTTCAATCAGTCTACCTTGTCGCGAAAAATGACGCGATAGGAATTGAAAAACAAACAGTAAACTTAAAAAATTTTCTAATTATTTTAACGAGTTGATAAAATTCGTTTGTGAATGAAACCGTGATAAAATGATGCGTTTACCCGTTAATGAAAAGAATCGATTTCGTACGTCTCGTGGCAGGTCCATCGACGACTGATCTAAATCGACGATGGAATAGAAATCGTTTACGTCAAATTCTACGGATTCTACGGCCAGTATTTGACGTGTTAGTAGGTGTTACAAGCATTACATGCATGGTTAAGTGCAAGAGGCAGCGGATTTATCAATCTATCGTTGCAATCAAGCTGGCAAGCCGCAACGGGGTGGAGAGATAGATGCAGAGCGCAGATACAGCAGGCAGAGAAATGTACAGAAAGAGAGAGAGAGAGAGA